>JAOXJP010297621.1:0-13680 GCA_025762735.1 Platanus orientalis | reverse complement strand
GACAGGTGTAGATCTAAAGAGCAAACAATAATCAATGGTCTAAAGCATACATTTACAGAATTTTCAGAGATTTCAATGAGGAAGGAGTCATTTTAAGTACAAGGAGCATGAAAACTTATTAAACAAGTTGAAAAATCACATATCTAACATGTTTCAAAGGATTAAATTCAAATAATTCCAACAATCTTTGAGAAGTACATGGATAACATCACATAATTTGAAATCAAAGAGGAATTCACCTCAAATCACCCATAGTAAGCAAACTTACTAGAGAAGCTTAAATTCTAGTAATCACAAAGTTCAATGTTTTAGAGCATAGATTTTCACATATTTTAAGAGATTCCAAAAGATCCTAACACCAAATTCCAAAGATTAAAGAAAAATTTACATCATATCATCTATAGTATGCAAGTTTTGCTTACCTAGCTCGATGCAAAAGCTTCTAGGCAATGAAACCCCTTTCAAATCACCTTGATCTACAATATTAGAGTAGATCTAACATCAAATGAATGAAACTAAGAAGTTCTACTATAAAAACAAGTTAATCTAGAAGGATTTCTATGGTTGGAAGTGAAACTTATTCAATTGGGGAAGAACTTCAATCTTCTCCAAAACTCTCTAATCTATACTCCTTTTGTTCTAAATGGGCCTAAATGACCTAAATGAGGTGTAAGTAGGGTTTTAATTTTTTTAAGATGAAATCACACTTGTGTGGGGGTCAAATAGGAGCAAGTCACATCATAAAATGGGTAAAAATTGTAATTTGCAAACATTTCAACGTTTCTAAGCATCTCATGATCAATGATGAGATCTGTGATCGATGACGAATCACCCCAAAATGTCTCGAATGCCATGATGCATTCATGATCAATTTGGCTAAAAATAGGGTTTTGTGATTGATCACGAGATCCATAATCGGTTACGCATCTCCTAGAAAAATCCTACACAGATGACCTCAATAAAATGGTCATATCTTTTGCTAAAAAACTCTGAATTACAAACCGTTTAATGTGTTAGAAAATAGAATTGAAGACATTTCCAACAAGGTATGAAGAATCCTCTATTTCACTCGGTGTTGAAGTTAATGGACCCAAGAAGTTACCCCAAATACGCTTTCAAGACAACTTTGTACCTTGACAAATTCATGGTTCAACTTGGGTTCTACACTTCTAAGTTAGTCCAAAGGTTACTAAACCACTCTAACGTCTATCTAAAATATGCCCAATGACATTTTACCCTTACAGATGAAACTTACATTTTTACCCTTTTTTAAACATTACGGGGTATTACAAATAATGTGTATTTGTATGAAGTATAAGAATACGTTAAGCATAATATAAGTTATGATTGTTCTTTAAGCATCTGTTTATGAAAGTTTTGACTTCAATAAATGAATGTAAATTTTGTTTGAAAGGTTAAGTTTAGTTTTCAACAAAGTATATTTTAGAAAAAAAATTTGAAAGACAATAGTCTCATAAAAATTTATGCTAAGTATTGACCATATTTTTGATGTGTTTTGTGTTGTTATTTCCGAGCCATGAACTGACCCATGTGCATTATTTTTCATATTAATATGTTTTACAGGTGTTGTCCAATGGATGCAAAGAAGATATGATATGTGATGAGGTTATTTCATTGGAGGACTTAGTTTATATTTTTATTTAGACTTTGATGCTTAGTTAGTGTTGTTTATTTCAGTTTCAATTTTATGTGGACCCCTATGAGGGAGATGTTAGTTTGCTTTAAGTTTATGAACTCAAGAATTTAAATTTTATTTAGTTTTTGGAGCATGAGTTTTATTTTTAGCATGGTTTATGACAATTAATATTTGAAATGTTAAGGACTTGAATATGAATAAGGTTTAGATTTCTTTTCACTATCCTAATATGAGATTAAATGTGTGATTTTGATTCAATAACATAAGAAAAAACTTCCACAAATGTATAATGATTGTGTAAGAAAAGTGAAAAATTTACAAGACCCTTTAATAATACTCCATTGCGAAGGGTCTTGAACATGTATAAGTAAGAAGAGTATTGAGTAAATTAACACTCCGGAGTCCCGTTTAGGGACGATATTTCAGGACATTATAAGACAGGTGGTGCAGTCCCATATGAGGATTGTTGTTGAGCATAATAGGCTTTATACCCCTGTCGGGGTAAAGGCACGTATGGAGGCTCCCTTGGTGGTGCGGATGCATAAGTTCTTGCTAAATTTGACATTTCCCTATTCAATGCTGACTGAAGACCCATGTATAGTGGTTCTTAAAAAGATGTTGCTTAAGTTCCAATGGTTAGAATATCCGATATTGATATTAATGGAGCCCTCAGAGGGGGGAATGTTGAAGTGATAACATGAGCAATTTCTCGCTGAATCACCCGTTGACCATCAACAATGGATATGGTATACGTCTAAGATGGGGCACTATTTGTGCTTTGTGTTACAATAGGTTTCTTGTAGTGAAAACGTTTTTTTTAGCATCATTGCAAATCTTGTAAGCCAAAGATGAGTGAGAGAAGTGTCCCATTAGGCATTCCAAAAATTTGTACACACCAAATTTTGGGATGGTGTGCAACAAATTATCCATTCATTTAGAATGGTTTTATTTATGTTTTGGGAGATTTACATTTCTCTAGATTCAGTGAACTGAACCTGTTAATACATCCCCTCTATATAAGGGAGGGAAAAAACCTCTGATTAAGGCATACATGATACTTATAAATATATCTTATATCTTGTATATACATCAAGACTCTAAGCACCCTTGCTTTAGGAAGAGCAAACCTAGACTCTAGGATGTTAAGAATTCCTAGAGAAGTCTCTTCGGATATTTCACTCGCAAATGAACCAGTCAAAGCACCTCATTACAGTTCAAACGCACCATTTTAGGTCAAACCCTAATCTCTCACAAAAGCATCAACAAGACTTTAAGGGTCCACATTTAAGAGCTCCATCCATATTATTTGCAAATTTTTCCGTCTATGTAGGTCTTCCTTCAGCAAAACATCACAGGTGCAAAATTTACCATTTTACCCTTTTGTCTTCAAAAGCCCATAACTTATTATCTACCACTCAAATCACTGAATTTCTCTCACCTATATAAGTCTTATTGTTATGAAGCATCACAGGAAAAGAACCCTCATTTTCACATTTTTCAACTTACGGGCCAAAAATTACCTTTTACCTTTTTTACCTTTTTCACTTCCAGGAATTTACCCCTGGACCCTCAAAGGATCCCTGAAGCTTCTCCTGTTATCTGAATGGTGTAATTTCAGATCCTATTCATCTTTGCTTCTCCCCATTCTAAGAAACTCATTACAGAACAAATATTGCTCGAGATTGACAACAACCAATTTCTCAACTTATGATGACCCTGACCAAGAAATGATCCTTGAAAAAGGTCTCGAAGCTTCATCTGATCTCTAAATCTAGAAAGGTCGATCACTGTATCTCAGCCTCGACCTTAGCTTCAAATCTTCAAGTCTGAGAAAAAAACTTTTAAATCTCGAACCTCTGTGAAATGTCAAATCTTCCCCCAAGGGGTCAAAAAGTTGTTTAGCTGCATTTCACTCATATGGAGCTAGCAGGTTCTCCGGACCTCCAAATCAGGATCAATTGGTGTCCATCTCTCCAGAATCACGAGACCTTCAAAAAATCATCTAAGGAACGTGAGATTTTATGGGACTTATCTGCTCAAATTCCCTTAAATACTCCAAAAAGAGCAAAAAATCAGGGTAAAACTCAGGTGCTCAATCGACTCCTGGGAGTTCACCAAAACTCAGAAATTCAATTTGTTAGCGGCTATCTCACAATAAATCCAAGACCTCTAAAGTATCATAGTTTCATAGGATTACATAAACCTTACATTCTTAACCATCATTCCTGCTCAAGTCAGAATAAAGCACTTTTCGTCTATATTTGGCACACAGAATGCCCTAAAATATTCTCCTAGATTCAGAATGTAGCAAGGTCAGACCCATTTTCTTAATTTCACCCCTGCCTTCAAAAGATCATTTCATAAACTCGAACATCGGAGAATGTCCGACAAGTCAATTCCACCAACCTTCGGGCACTACAGAAACCCTATTTCTCCAAGTAACCCTGCTTCAAAAATCCTCTAGCAATTGTTCGGGAATCTAATGGTCAATTTGTCAGTTCCTATAGCTCTTAGACTCCCCAAGCTTCAAATCCCCCAAACATGGCCTATAACAAAGATCTATAGAAAATCCAGTAGCATCTCCAGTCTAACCTCTCTAATTGCTCGAAAAAGGATTTTTGTCCCAGTTTTCTGCTTGAACATTGTAACTCAGCGTAGTCGGAGGCCATGGCTCACCTGGACCAGAGGCCATCTTTCACCTGACAATTTCTAGGATCAATTTTACCATCTTGCCCTTCCAAAATGCATCTGAGAGCTTTTCAGGTCAGAAAACCCTGATTTCAGCCCCTTGCCCTTATTGTAATTTGGTTATGACTGGTCCATTGCGATCGGAATATTCGTGACTTCATAACTAGACACTGAGTTTACTATGTTCTGAGGCTGAGAGCTCACAAAATTGGATAGCACAGTGAAGGTTCGAAAATGTCAGAAGCATTTAATGCACATTAATGAGCTAAGACTTTTCAAACTTATCTCATTAATGACATTTAATGCATTCACACCTTAGGACCAAAATTGCTAACCATTGGATTGGAATCTCCCCAAGTGCATACTCACCCCTCACCTTTAGATTAGATCCTTGAATTTCAAATCCCTAGTGCACCCCTCATGTCCCCCTAAAGAGCATCTTTATGCTCTCCCTTAATATTTGCAATTAACCAACACCTATCAAAAAACATCAAAATCCACCCCTTTTTCCACCTCACTAATCCATGCCAACTAGCACAACCTCATCTCCGCCCTTCATCCAAATGATCTGAACCTATCTCAACCCCTCCCTTGTCCATGTCACCTAGCACAAAATCCTTTCATCCCAATCCTCTACCCAACTTCTAATCTTAGCCCTCCACCTCATAAACCTCTCATCTAATCCTAGTCCTCCACCTCAAAACCCTTTAGATTAATCCTAGCCATTGGCTAAACACATTTGGGGCTATAAATAGCCCCAAATTCATGTAAGGAAGGGTTGGCAACCAAAAAACCCTAAGAGAGAAAGAGAGAAAGAAGGAGGAGGAAGAGCTCAAGCCTAAGCACCCAACCCTAAGCCCATTCAAGGTAAGTTTTTAATCTTGATTAGCTTAAGTCCTTCATAGTTAAATAGCATTCTCAGGTACTATTTTTATGTTTTATAATCACCATATGAAATGCTTCAAATTCGGGTTACAAGAATAGAGACAAACTGTCTTTATTGTGTATTTTTATTTAACCTCTAGCTAGTCCAGATTTTTTTATGATTTTTGTACAACTCAGAATGAGCTCAAATTTTAATATGTTATGATCAATACATATGTCTAGTTTCATATTTAATTTTGTTATTTTCTGAACTGTGGAAGGCTTCGAGATGGCCCCCCAAACAGAATTCAAAATTTAGGTCTTGTGTAACCTAGTTCAATTCATTATTTGTCAATTTTTGTATACATGATCTTGAACTAATTTTTGTATATATTATTCCCCTGGTATATTTCTACATATGATATAAATTTTAGAAATTTTTAATGCCCCTAAGGGACCCAAATGGCTAAGGCAATGTTGCTGGATTTTGCCTAGGCCTAATGCCTATAATTCAGGTGTTGGACAATCAGGTGTTAGAATAAAAATAGGCTTATTATATATGGTTGTAAATTTCTTTCTATCATCTTTCCAAATTGATTTATCACACTCAATTTGAAATTTTATGGAGAAAGTTATGTCCTCCGAAGTGCGAACTATCCGAAACCTAACGCCTGAATTTTGTTGACAACAAAATCAGGCATCAATTCACAATTAGATGTTAGGAAAAATATAGGCTTATTATATATGGTTGAAAATATCTTTCTCTTAGCTTTCCAAATTAACCGACCACGCTCAATTTGAAATTTTATGGAGAGATATATGCCCTCCGAGTGCATAATGTCTGAAACCTAATGCCTAAAATTCAAGCATTGACAGCAAATTCATGCGTCACTACACAATTAGGCGTTAGACAAAACATAGATTTATTATATATGGTTGAAAAGATCTTTCTCTCAGATTTCCAAATTGATCGACCACGCTCGATTTATAATTTTTTGGAGAGAGATATGCCCTCCGAAGTGTGGACTGTTCGAAACCTAACCCCTAAATTTTAACCTTGACAGTTCAGGCACCAATTCACAATTAGGTGTTAGATAAAACATAGACTTATTTTATATGGTTGGAAAGATCTTTCTCTCAACTTTTTGAATTGACTGGCCACATTCAATTTGGATCTCTATAGAGAAAGATATGCCCTCCGAAGTACGGATTGTCCAAACTTAACGTCTGAATTTTAATTTGTTAAAATTCAAGCATTGACATTAAATTCAGGTGTCAGTTCACAATTAGACATTAGAATAAACATAGTATCATTATATATTGTTGTAAATATATTTCTCTCAACTTTCCAAATTGACCAACCACACTCAATTTGGATCTCTGGGGAGAGATATATGTCATTTGGAGTGCAGGCTGTTTAGGCCTAATGCCTAAATTTTAATCTATTAAAATTTAGGCATTGGCAGCAAGTATAGGCATTGAAAAAATGTAGGCGTTGGGATTTGGGATCCACCCTAATGAACCTTAACCTTCTTTAAACCTATACACGGGTAAATGATACCTTGGAATTCATCCATGTGCTTAGGCGCCTCTGTGGGCCCTGTTTTTGTCCCAACGCCTAAATTTTTATTCAGGCATTGAAAGAAATTTCAGGCATCAAGATGAATTTCAGGCCTTATGCCTGTGTTAAAATCCACCTTTTAAAAATATTTGGTATTCTATGTTGGGCCTAGGGCAAAGGCCATGGACCACAAAAGGGGCCCAACCCTATCTATAACTTTCCACCTTTCTGGGACCTACACAAGGGGCTTAAAACCCAAGATCAATTGTTGGATTCTAACAACTGACGCCTAAATTTCCTTTGAATTAAAATTCAAGCATTGAGAAATTTAAGCGTTAAGCCTGTGAAAGACAAATGAAACCTGTTTTATTCACAACTTAATTTCATTCTTTAAATCACTTTATCTTTAAACCATTTTATTCCATAGACATAATTTAGGGATCCCTTCATTGCAAATGCTTCTTTCAGCTTTCCAACAATCATAGTAAAGTTTACTATACGATTATGATTTTCAAGTGTATCTGATACCTAAACTTTACCTGAGAGACAACGTCCATGTCATGGCTGCTATGTCAGTGCGATCAGGTCGAGTCACCCTACCCAATCACTACCTTTTAATATGTCCCGACCTTTTACAGTCTCCACCTTAGCTTAGGGTCATGTTGCAATAGTTCGTGACCTAATGACCATGAGACTTGGTCATAGCCAATTAAGTTATTAAAACCACGCACATTGGTACAACATAGTCTTGACTCCCATTTCGCTAACTTGTTTACATTTTGTAGCAACGCGGAAAGCTCTGTAAGTATACAAACAATCTAAAATTAATCTACCCTGAATCACTCTCACAGTTAGATGTACTTGACTACTGAGATTGACACACACAACAAACCCCTAGAACTACATGGAGTTTGATCCCGACAAAACCCTAGGAACACCCGAACCATAAGATTGGGTATGTAAGTAGCTTAAGACTATGTTTTAGGTCCAACTGCAATGATCACACCACGGGGGTGATCAAGACCAATAACTTTACATTTAACAAGCATGGACTTTAGCATAATTCAAAACATGTATGAATGAGAAAAGTTACCTTAAAAGGACAAGTATTTGGGGTGCCTGACACCTTCCTCAAATGTAACTAAATAACTTACCCTTTATCTCAGGAATGTAAACCAGTATTAGGAGTTAATCCCCCAAAACTTACGAGTCTAGACTTCTCCTCTTTCCCTGAAGAGGAGAAATGATGTCCAATTCCATCTGTTAACCCTAAGTTGGTGGCGACTCCCATAAAAGCCTAACCCTTCTGTAAAACGGTTAACAACCTTCATGCACTGAAATCATGTGCCGAAGAGTGGGCCCGAAAACCACGGGCAGGCGGGGGAATCCAAACCCCTCGGACCCCAATGTCCACAACTAATTAGTTATATTAATAATAGTGTAGTAATTAAATAAAACACTAAACTTTTAAATGAATAAACATGAAATCATAAATATTTGCTAATAATTAAAATTGTTTACTTTCTTATAATTCATATTAATTTTTAATCTCATGTTATTTTTTTTCTAAAATTGCTGTCATGTTTTTCTCATTAGTTAGGACTTTTCTTAACTTGTTATAATTATTATTACTATTTGGATTTTTTAATTATAATTGACAAATCATGGTTAAACCATGCAAACCGAAGGCCAAACACAGTTTAACCAAGACTAATCATCTCATTAGTTTGTTACTGGTCCGGTTTTCAAAACTATGATTTTAGGTTGGGAAAAAATGCCCTGTCTAGGATTTGGTGTTGAGGACACCAGGGACGTTGTATCAAATAAAATGGGTGGAAGTTGAAAATCATTGGGTTAGACTTGGATCCGTGTCATTCACACTTTGTACTCCTATCTTCTCATTCTAGTTAGGGGTGGACATGGGCCACGGTCTGCTACAATACACTTTGGGCCTGTCCCAATTTTTTTTTTTTTTTTTTAAATATTAAGGCCCAAGCTTGGCCTTAATTATTTTATCGGGTGCCGGGCCGAACATGACTTATCAATTTGAAAAAAAATGTTCGTAATAAGAATCATACTTAAAACCTTTCACTTACTAAGTAAATACTCTAACCAACTAAGTTATATAAGTTTATATACTCTAAAAAGCATAATAAATAATAAAATATTAATATGATGGGTATTTATTTTTTCATTTGAAAACTATTTTTTACAATTTTAACCTAATGCACTTAGCCTTTTTGTTGACATATACCTATGTATGCGTGTCATTGATTGACACATGACATGTTTTTGAATTTGGTGTCTCTTTTTAAACACCTACCTTTCAACAGAACACTTTTTTGACCCTCAACACAACATGTGTCAACTTATTAATCACCATAGACACTACATACACATTTTCATCTCAAAACATTTTCCTCTATATATGTATCTATATACAACATTTGTTCCCACTATATGTGTATATATATAAAAGTTCAGGTCTCTAGTGGCCTGTTTTTGGGTCAGGTCTCGAGCAAGCTTGCCCTCGGGCTGGGCTCGGGTTGGACCAAGATAAGCCTAAGCCTGGTTCTAACTAATGGTCAGGTTTTGAGTTAGGCTCGGACCCTTTTTGGTCTCATCATCAGGCTGATTTGGGTGGCCCGGACTTATGCTCACCGGTTGGGATTAGGTATAAATGAATTTCATGCAAACGACACCAAGGGCCTGATGCATCAACATCAAAAAGTGATTTACACTTTTTTTGGGGGAGGGGCACTTATCACTTTTTGGCATTGATGTGTCCACACCCTGGAACCGTTTGCACAAAATTCATTTGTACATAATCTTCTGTGCATGCTGGCTTCACCTCTTGTTCTAGGGTTGCAAGTTATCCGAAATAAGTTTACTCGGTCTGTTTATAAAAATATCTGTTATAAACGGATAGAATATGTATATATATATCGATCTGTTCCGTTAAAATGTAATAATATATAGAATATAGAGAATATAGAGAATAAACTGTGGGATTTAAAACTAATCCAATAATCTTAAATAGCCTAATAACTAAAACCCTTAAAAATATATAAACTCTTTACTTCATAATTATTCTATTTAGGTCAATGCCACAATTATGCCGCAGCGGCAGAAGTTCATACCCACTACATAAGAGAAAAAATGGTGTTTTACTCCATTCAACATTGTTGTTAGGCCATACGACATCGGAGGTTTTGACGATGATAGACATGGGTTAGGGAAGACTGCCTTGGTGACGGTGATGACATATATGGAATTACTTATTTTTTCCGAATATCTTAAATCTGGTCCATTTAAACGGTTAGAATAAGATATAGTTTTGCAATATCCGTTAGAATAGGAAACGGAAACATATCCGTTCCGACGCCGGTCCGTTGTAGCCCAACTTAGTTCTCCCTAGTTCTAGTTGCAGTTGTAGTTCATATATATATATATATGTCATCACCGGGGTTGTTAGCCCCAGGTAAAAAGCTTCATTTTGCTGGTGGGCAGCGAGCGTAGAAGAAAGAAACGGGGGTTGTTGCATATCATATCATCGTAGCAAAACAGCAGGTTGATCTACTCTCGTTGTCTTTACAGGTAAATGAAACTCTATGCTTAGTTCTCATAGAGCTTCATTTTTTAACGTTTTCTTTGAAAAACGGGATTGCTTTGATTGCTCTCAAGGCAGTCCTTTATTCCCCTGTGTTCTCTCCATCAAATCATATCTCTAAACACCAAAGAATCTAGGATTAGGGTTGGTAATTTTGGAAACCCTAGATTCTTTCTGCATCAATTTCGCACGAAGGGTTAGAGAATTTTGGAAACAAATGTTTTTTTTTTTTGGGTTATCATTTTCATAGAACTAAATCCAGACCGTTTCTCACTTCAGCGGAGGAGAGAGGACTTCTGGGAGCTCCATTTCACAGCTTCAATGGCGGCGAGAAATGCTATTTTGAAGCATATGAGGGTGAATGTTCAAGCACGAAATCCTACTCCATTTGTCTTCTCGTTCAATCTCCTTCGACGCCACTTCTCTGACGAGGTCAGAGGCTCCTTCCTCGACAAATCCGAGGTCGCGGATCGCGTAATCAGTGTCGTTAAGAACTTTCAGAAAGTTGATCCTTCTAAGGTAAAATATATTGATTTTGAGATAGGAAGCTATGGCGATTCATAGTGTTTTTTTTGTGTGTGTGTGTGTGTGTGTGAGAGAGAGAGAGAGAGAGAGAGAGAGAGAGAGAGAGAGAGAGAGTCTTAGTTTTTGTTTGTCAAAATATTTGGTAGTGCTTTTGTTTGGAGATGGAAAATTGAGGATTTTAGTAACTCCTTTTAGGTCTTACAAAAGTAGAGCTACCTTTTTTTGGGGTATGAATTTATCGAAAGAGCCGAAGCTAAAGTATAAAGCCAAAAAGGCAAAGACGACAAACAAACAAAGAAGAGGGCAATGAAACAAAACCAACCCAAGCACCCAAAAACAAAGAAAGAAAGGCTACGTATCTCCACCAACATTAAAATCCTCCAAGCAACGTACCACTCAGTCTCACAGTAAGATGGGGAGATAAGAGGCCCAATCAAGAAGGAGCTGATAAATCCGGTTTGAAGCCTCTCACATATAACAACCTTGTCCTAAAAAATCCGGAGATTCATTTCCTTCCAGATAACCTAGCAGATGGCTTTAGGGAGGATTTGGTAGATCAAATGGAAGGTACCCCCAAGATCACTCAACCGCCAACTCACGGTTAACTCACTAAAGGAAGACAAGAAAACCGAAGCAATATAGAAATGGGAAAGGAAAGAGGCACAAGCCTTCCTAGTCAACAAGCAGTGAATACATATGTGATTAATCGATTTGTCTACTCTATGGCACAAACATCTCTTCGCTAAGTTCCACCCTCTATTTTTAAAATAGTAGAGGGTAAGAATTTTATCCAAGAATAAATTTCAGATGAAGAAGTTAATCTTTGAAGGAATGCCTTGAGTTCAGATGCCCATGAAAGATTGAGGACCTGCATCCCCAATCTCCAAGCCCTTATAAAATGATTTAGTAATAAAACTACCCTTTTGACTCAGCCCCCAAACTCTACAGTCCCTCTCCCCCTCACACAACCTAAAACCGCCTAAGTGCCCCCAGAGACTTAACCACTCCTCCCACTCCTATTCATTAAGATTTCTGCACAACATAGGACATTAAACCCCATCACCCAAGAACCCAAAGTTATCAACCACCGAACTAAGAATATCTGCTACAATCAAGTTAATCCTAGGATATAAGGACTTCAGGGGGGTATGACCACCATATTTCCTTCCAAAACCAGATATGTAGACCCAACTTAGCTCCAAAGCTAATGAAATTTTGAAACTAATCATTCCCCTTCACAGTGGACTTCCAAATACCATAACCATGAGAACCTCTCACCTCCTTCGGGGCCCACACCGAATTGCACTCAGACTTAGCTACAATAACTTTCCTCCATAAGTTCTCTCATTCTTTAGTAAACCGTCAAAGCCACTTACCGAACAAGGCCTGATTATATTTTACAGATATTGGGCCCCATATCCTTCAAATGATTGCACACCGACTTCCAGTCAACAAGGTGATATTTCCTACATTACTCAACATAATTCCAAAGAAAGTTCCTAAAGCAAACCTCAATCCTATTAGCAATAGAAATCGGGACTATGAACAAAGATAGGTAATACTTGGGGATACTGGCAAGCACACTTTTAATCAAGGTCAACCTGCCACCTTTCAACAAGAATGGCCTTATAAAAAATCTAGCATTTTGAAAACTCTTTCTAGAACTAGATTCCACATTATCTTGGACTTAAATTTAGCACCAAAAGGTAATCCCAAGTAGGAGGAAGGCCAAGACCCAATCTTGCAGCTCAAAATGGAAGCTAACACATGGATCTTTTGCACCTCACCCACCTCAAAGATCTCACTCTTTGCTGGTTTTACCTTAAGACCAGAGACCTCCTCAAAACATCTCAGCACACAACACAAGTACCCTAAGATTCTAAAGAAATGAGATGGATACATGTGAAGTGCAACATTTTGGTAGTGAAACATGAAAGTTGGATACAATAATGTTGGGTACTCATAAATTCTTATGTGGAGATCGATTGGACATGTGTTGATCAGTTGAAAGTGTATTGTCTCACAGTGCTAGCCTTTGGTTTTCTTGAGAATTCAATCAATTCAGTTCCCTCATATAATGCCATTGTTTTTGTGATTTGATTGAATGGAGTTTATCTCCCTTTAATTGGTCAATTGGTTGGTTTAAACTGATTGTATTGTCAAGATCTTTTGTAAGGGTGTTTGTTGTGGTATCTGTTTGTTAAACACATAAAACTCAACTCAATTTAACTCATCAATGCCATATCTGAACTACTTGGGGTCCACTAAATGAATGCTTTTCTGCCATTCCACTCTATTTAAGGCCATTTCATTCATTAAATTATAAGCCTTTATGTCAATTTTTTCCCACTATTTTGACAGAAGTTGTTTTTCACCATCCCCTTGATCTTATAGATCTTTCAACTTGCACAATGTCATCCCTTCTTACTAGTGCAGTCATTAACGATGAGGACATGGGAGCAAGGTGGGGGGGCCCACACTTGGCCTTGGTGGGGTCCACGCATGGAGCGATTTATAGAAGATGCAATGTTATATGGTTTAGTAATGGTCTTATAAGGGGGTAATGTTTATTTTATATGTCTATTTAATAAGGCCAATAGTGCCAAGATGTTGGTGGTTGTTTTTTTTATTTTTAAAGCAATCCCGTTTCTGATATTTAGCCCACTTTTTCAAGGGAAAAACTTGCCATTTTCGCTTGATTTTGGTGTCATTAGATAGGTTATTCAATTACCTTTCTAATGAGACCAAAATTGTGCAAATCCAATGTGATTTGGG
>JAOXJP010297620.1:0-32792 GCA_025762735.1 Platanus orientalis | reverse complement strand
TGAGGACCACCTATCTCATCTCATGAGATCAAGTAATTACCCATAATCATATTATATACATGTGATGATGAACTAAAGTATTTTATTATAAATGTCAAACAAATAAAATAACATAAAAAGTATCTATGATGGCCTTGTCAGGACACCTATTCTCACACACCTTTTTATGTCAGTATGGTGAGCTAGGCATCTCACTATGAGAATTTATTGGCGTAAGCCATTTGCCTCTTGAAGGGAGTCTGATGGGGGAGTATATTCCCTTTAATGCTCACTTCAAAATGCATTATACTACATGTCGAAGATTATTCTAAGTGTTCTATGAGGTTAACAACATAAACGCCTCATATAGCAACTGGCTCAGACGCATTTGCCAGAGTCCCTTAGGTATGACTGCTAGGGGTAAGCCTTTACCGTGGACCAAACACAACATTCGATGCAACGTCGACCTTGATGATCATGCATTCTTGGCTTAAGTTTATCTGACCTTTCTAAGTGGGTCAGCTCTCCCTAGCAGCATGGATGAGCGTATACACCCTGGAGAATTCTTTGTTGCTATCAAACCTTGTAGATGGGATCCGTATGAACTTAGAGGTCCCTAGTCTTTGCTGCCTGTATAGTGGCTTGTGAGACATCATAGAAGCAGGTCTTCAAGAAGGTCAGATTGGGGAAAAACTAGTGCACTTTCCCCTTTAATATTTTGGGCCTGGTTGGGGCCTCATTTCCCTTCCATATACCAAAGAGGAGAGAAAAATCTCTGCACTATTGCATATATCAACACTTTGAAGAATCAGCGAGCAGAGATGGTGCTATGTCATGCTGCTTTATTTTACTTTACTTAGGAAACAGACCCTGGTAGATGATGGGTTGTTAGCAGGGGAGGCTTGGGTGTATTTTTGCTCTCTTCGGAGCGGTGAACTAGTATGGAGGAGGGACAACCATTTTCATATCGAGGCTTACAACCCTCACTAATTTACATGCCATTATTTGTGTTTTTCAGGGTTTGTCTCTCTCCCTACCCGTCTAAAGACAGTGGGTAGGTTAACCAACTTAGGGAGGATTCAGGAGGCGTACCTATACTTCATAAGGTTAGGCATAGGTAGTCATGTAGTCATCCTTAAAGAAATGGATGAGCAAGATAACCTCCAATTTAATTATCGTTATGCCAAGTGGTGGTATAACTCATTTTTTCAGTTGTAAGATAAAATGAAGACGGGGACAACTCCCACATTGTTTTTGAAGACGGTCAAGGTACCGTAATAATGGCCGACAAGTCATAAAATAAGACACTAGCTAAGAAGACATCGACCATCCAATGGCCTAAGCAATCCAATAAGCAACCATGGGGTCATCAAGAAGACACTAGTTTGGTACCATTGTCCCCTTCGGCCACCAAAGGAGAAGAGGAACCAAATAAATCAAAAAGGAAGAGAGGACCAAGAAGTAAATCCTATGGAAAGGGACCACAATGCATTCCATCCCTTGATAGAGCCAGTGAGTTTGAACGGATCTCTCCCATCCATGAGGATGATTTTGAAGACATTGGGGGATACCCCTTTGAAGATCCGCAAGTCACGACAACAGGAGTGAGACAAAGCGAGATCCCATCTTTTAAGGAATTTGTGTCGATGGCAAGACTCTTGAGGAACAGAGATAACTGGCTAACATATTGCCCGTGATGCAAGAGCAGGGCTTGGTACAACCTTTCAATCATCCTTCCTACACTTCTGCTAAAAGGCTTGAACCAAAGAGTCTAATAAGTCGAGGTGTTGCTCCTATTAGATCTGGAGCACTCAGAAGGCCACGGAAGCCATTGGGTATTGACGGTATGTCTCCTATTGACAGTTGTACGGTGTTTGTAGCATGATCAAGAGGGAACTCGAGGCCTTATGGCATCGTGGGGGCACTGTGCGTGACCTTATCATATCCATGAATGGGTATGACTTAGAAGGTCACTTCTTGGACTGTCTTCCAAAAAGTGACTAACATCACATGCGAGCTTCAAGCATATATCCTCGCCGACCAGGACATTTCCTTGGTGACTTGTGACTCTCTTCCTAATTTTATAAAGAATATCAAGAAGGAGTTGGCAACTATATAAAGGAGTTTACCTTTTGTAACATCTGAATCTACAAATGGGATAGTAGAGAAACACTTGGGAGAAGATGAAACATTTTGTTTTGTACTTGAATGCTTTCTTGGCATTGAACAACCTACTCATTTCAGTGATGAGCCAAACAACGAAGAAGAAGCAGCAGCCTGAGTCCAACAGGCCTTAGCCACATCACGTGAGACGAGACAAGAGCCTTACGTCCCTTTTAAAGGAAAATGTGTCATTGAAGATGATAGGCCCTCATGCATTCCCGAAAAGGGGACTTCTTCGAGCATTCTAGAGGTTGAGGGATCCTCTAGTTTACTCCCTGAGCAAGAGCCATGGAATCCTCCCTCGCCAACACCCTTGGAAGAGTGCGCCGCGGTATGTTCGTCATACATGTATAGCTTTTATAATTCTTATTTCATTATTTTTCCATCTCGGACTCTTTTATCATACGATTATTCTGTACTTAGGTCCCAGTAGAGGGTACAATGGAACCTACACCTCCCAAGATGCAGAGACCAGACCTCGAGAGAAGTAGCCCCAAAAGGTCCACAACAGATAAGCACGGTGTCCCAATGTCAGGGGAAACAGGTTTAGTAACTAAACGAACAGATAAGACCTGCCCTGTCATCTCCCTTGAGGAACAATGGAACATAGTTGACGGTGTTGGTCATGAACATTGATGAACTAAATTCTTCTCAAGATTCTGAGGCATTCAAGTCCCTACTGACAACTTATAAGATGTGGTCATGTCTGAAATAGAGGAGCTGGTAGATTATGAGAGCACTAAAAGGATGACCCATGATGGACAGATGGCTAAGGGGAGGGTAACCTGTCGGCTGATGAATCAGGAAGTATTAATGATAACCCGACTTGGTCATTGGCTGGCACCACAAAGGTAGATGATTAAGGGCTGGAAGTGATCCCGGCCGAAGGTGAATCTTCTAGTTTTGTTGATATAGAAATGCCTGAAGCTAATAACCCTCATGAGATCGAGAAGACCATAGATGAAACTATTAGTGAAATTAATGAGCCTGGCATCGAGTTTACAGGTAATGCTCATGTTGTTCCATCCGATCCTTCAATTAAGGAGAGAAGTGGCACAAAAATGAGGTTCGAGAGGAGGTAGTGGTGAATGTAACTTCCCTTGAACCTACTGTCGACCCACTTATGACAGAGCCAACAGATGATAACTCACCCCAATATATGATGGTTTCTGAGAAAGGTATATATCGTCCCTCCTCTTGTGGTACTTGCACCTTTATCTTTGTGTGTTCTTAAGTGCTAAATTCTTCTTTTATTGTTAATCCAACTGTTAAGGGGAACCTCCCTGCAAGGCAGGAATTTGTATAAATTCCCCCATGGTTCATGGTAAGCTTGTCACTTCACTACAAATATATCTTTGTGCATCCTTGCTGACAGTTCCCCTTTTGCTTGTCCATATGAGGTTGTGAGCACTGCAAGTGCCATTCGATGTCCTTCTAAGATTACCTCGGTGTGTGTTATCCGTCAATGGATTCTCAACTTGATGATGACTTTAGCACCCTCGTCACTTGACCTTATGAGTACATGAGATGAGATGTTGACAGCCCTTGCCGAAGATGTAAAAATCCACATTCATAATGACGGATTTAGACAAGGTGTGGAAATGTATTTTGAATCCTTGATGAAGCAATCCACCCTGGCGATGAAGCAATCCTTCTAATATTGAAGGCAATGTTGAAGCCCAAGCCAATCTGAGTGCCGCGGAGGCTGAAAAGAAAGCTTTGATGGAAAAATTTGCCAGTGCTAGAGAGGAGCTATCGAGGGTGCAAGCTCGAATTGCAACTCTCATAGAAACACGAGGGGAGAAAGTAATGGAAGGAACCTCTCTTGAATCACAGATTGCTATGGTTTCTTCTACCATGGATCGTCTTCGTGAAAAATTTGTTATACGGGGTGATCAAGTTCTATCCTCCCTAGCCTTTGAAGAAGACTTATGTAAAAACCTCCTTTCTGATTTTCTGAAATAATGTAGCCCTGACATAATGATATAACCCCTCTTGTTAAATAGAAGAAAGAGATAGGGCTTTATGATTTATTGTCTTGTCTTCTCTTGCAATTTCTCTCTTTTTAAATCATTTTCTTTACTTAACATTGTAAGAGTCAAGTAAGACTGTCATTACAGAAGTCGAATGTAATTGACATTATGAGAGTCAAATGTGGTTGACATTATGAGAGTTAAATGTGGTCGACATTATAAGAGTCGAATATGGTCAACATTATTAGAGTTAGATGTGGTTGCCGTTATAAGAGTCGAACATAATTGACATCGTGAGAGTCAAATGTGGTTGACATTACGAGAGCCATGCGTAACTGACATTATGAGAGTCATGTGTAACTGGCATTATGAGAGTCAAATACAATTAACTTTATAAGAGTCAAATCCAATTAGTTTTGACATTGTGAGAGCCGAATATAGTTGACTTTATGAGAGTTGAATGTGAGTAGTATTGACATTATGATAGTCGAATACCACAAACGTATGCGCCCCTTTTGCGTAAGTGAGATTTCCTGCTCTTACGACTGCCATTGTGGCGGTATATCTCTGAAGCGTTGTTAGTGACAATACCGAATCATTGCTTTGCAAGAGGTACTTTAGTGACGTTGGTTGAATTTTGACCATTGTAATAGAACGGGCTCATTGCTTTTGTTCTCTTTTTAAGACACCTTTCTTATAGGATTGTGGCCATTCATGTTTATAAATAAGAGGGCTGTGCTCACCACCCTTCTCATTCCTTTGGCTTTTACAAATGCCTTTTTATTTTTGTGTTAGATAAATGGTTCCCAAGAGAAGGATTGCCAGTGTTCTCAAAGTTAGAGAATCATCATGGTCACAAGTGAGGTGGGACAAATCTCCCTCAACCAAGGAGGAGGATCCTGAGTCTTTATTTGACTGTGGTGTTTATTATGTCCCTTATTTATCTCAATGACTGATTTTTTTGGTTTCCATGATCTAATGATGCTGATTTTACAAATGTGGTGAGAATGCCTACTGTTGAAGAAGTGGAGGCGCGAGTCAGTGAGGCACATAGGGAACGAGATGTGCTTATCAAGCGTTTGGTTGGCATGTTTGCTGAAGAAGCAGATGTCTCTTTCGTTTGGGAAGAGATTTTAAATAGGTTGGCTCGCATAAAAACTCGTGTGTACAACTTCAAGTTTAAGGGCACAGTAGTGTGCCTCCTTGATGTTTTATCCAAACTTTGTGAGGCCAAGGACATTAAGGTGCTGAAGGGGCCAGAGCATGATGTACGCTTGCGCCTTCAAGAAGAAGAAATAAGGATGGCTGATTTGACTGCTCAGCAAACCTGGGTATTGAAAGAGATTGGTCTATGTAGATGGAGGCATTGAAGGAATGCTACAACAAAGTAATGAATTACCTGAAATCTCACAAGAGGTTTCCTGATCACATGGGCAACTCGATTTGTTGGATTATCTATATGATGGATCGTTGTAGGGACGGACTGATGAGCCGAGAGAGTGATCAGTGAGATGGAGACTTTAGGGAGACTATCTATAATCTCAATGTGACACAGTCGGATGTCAATGCAGCGAATGATGCCCTGGAGGTAAATGTGGAAGTGTTGCCTACATTACGCGCCAAGCTTTTGAGTTTTAGTAGCCCTGATGAGGCAAGGGACTAAAGATGTAGCATGGTCATAGGGCAGGGTGCCCTTCATTATATTATTTCCTTTATTGTAGTGATGTTTTATTAATGATAATTTTCATTTAGAATATTCTCATATGATCAAAATTCATAAAATCTTTTGCGTATGTAATTTGTCCCCTCCCTTTTGAGAAATATGTCATGTAGTTGTGAGACGGAATGATATAGTTTTCAATTAAAAATTGGGGTGTGGATGATGATGGGACTGCGCTTGTCTTGTTAGGGTAGGCTGTCTACGTACCTTAGAATAGGATCAAGCCTAGTCGTAGTTCGATTGTGGGATTTTGGGTATTATTGTCCCTTTTTTGCCCCTAGTGGTTTCCCACTAGGTCTGAGGTTCACTTAATTGTTGCATCACGTTGCCATTGCTGGTTTTCAATGGGATCAACGGGAATTTGATCTTGTCGTGAGTGGATTTTCTTACTCATGGTGCCTATACGGGTTTTTGCCACGCCCTTTCCATCACGATTTATGTAATATATGTATGTCCCTTTTTTCCCTTAGGATTCCTTAACCTAAGACTAGGGATTGCCTACTTTTTGCATCCCATTATCATTACTGATTTTTAATGAGATCGACAATAATGATTTTTTTAAGATATGGTTGCATCCGAGTCATGGAGAGACCTGGACTGCTTATGTACCTGCATAAAACAGGATCAAACTGACGTAGTTCCTTGAAGTCCCATCAATGTCATTTAGGGGTAATATTTTTTCAAGAATCTTGCATTGGTGACAGGGAGAATTTGGTTACCCTCTACATCACGGAGGAGGTATGCACCATTAGGATAAGCCTTTCAACGACATATGAACCGTCCCATTTAGAGACAAATTTACCTTCTTTTCATTTGGTGGGATCAAGTGGTGATCGTGCAAGAAGGACGAGCTCACCCTTAGTGAAGGAGCGAAGTTTAACTTTCTTTTTGTAAGCCCTTGCCACACGGGCTTGGCATGATTCCAAATGTTGTTGTGCGGCTAGCCTGGATTCATCAAGGGTTTCGAGTTCTGAAAGGTGAATCATGACGGCCTCTGTATCCGCCACCCCATCTTGTATTGAAACCCTTAGTGATGGGACTTGGATTTCAACTGGTAGAACGGCCTCTACTCCGGTAACTGCTCATGCTAATCCTTTTTATATCTAGAGACCATTTTCTTCATGATTTTATAAAGAGTCTTGTTGAAGGCTTCTGCCAAACCATTAGCTTGAGGATAATTGGGTGAAGAATGCTCTAGATCAATATTATATTTTGACATGAGTCGGTATAGAGGTGAACTGGCAAAAGGCTATCCATTGTCTATAATTATATGATCGAGGACACCAAACCTGTGTATGAGGTGGACCTTGACAAACTAGACTATGCCAGAAGCTTTAATTTCTCATAAGGCGATAGCCTCTGCCCATTTGGAGAAGTAATTTATTGCGGCAAGAATGTAGTAGTGCCATTTGGCAGAGGTTGGAGTAATGAGCCCCACTATATCCATCCCCCACTTAGAAAATGGCCAAGAATAAGAGGTCTTGTGCAGAGGTTCAGCAGGCACATGGGCATAATTGCTATGTAGTTGACGAATGTGACATCACTTGGCATATTTAATGTAATCAACCACCATTGTTGGCCAGTAATAGCCAAGTCTTTTCAATTGGTATTGTAGCTTAGGGCCGTTTTGGTGTCTGCCACATACACCAACTGGCTCTGTAGGGTAAAACGAGGAGCACGCCATCTCATTTCAGCACACTTGATAGGGACAACTAGCTCCCTTTTATCTATAAGATGTTAAATTAGGGTCTCACACCAATCTTCCCCTCCCGAGTTTGATTTGTCATCCATGCCCTATGCAGCACACTCTTGCAGGTTGGTGTTGCAAGCGAGGATGACATTTTCCTCAATGGTTGCAGACAATGGGGAGACAACCCTTCTTTCTCCAATATGGATGATGAGATAGTTGTCCCTTAGGTGTGTAAGAGATGTGGCCAGCCTGGCCAATGCGTTAGTTTGCCCGTTATGGTTCCTTTTAACATGTTGTATCTATAGGCGCCTAAACAACTTGTCTAAGTCTTTAGCCCTTTGAAAATAAGGTGTTAGGCTTAGCTTCTTAATGTGGTAAAGACTGTTCATCTAGTAGACGACGAGCTCTGAATCTCCATAAACCGTAAGGTCATTTGTAGGAATTTTCAAAGCCAGTTCAAGTCCTACAATCAGAGCTTTATACTCAATTTCATTATTTGAGCACCCCTCTGTTAGTGTGAGGGATTGCATAATGATGCCATTATCTCGGGTGACAAAAAAAATGTTGATTCCTGAAGACTTATCTATATTATCTCCTAGAGTAGCAAAAGGACCCTAGAATGCTCCATCAAAGAACATTTCCCTGTCTTTCTTTATTTAGACTTATATGACGTTCTCATCGGGCAACTCCATTTGAAGGGTGAACCATCAGGTACTGGGAGTGTAGCTAGGAAATATGCTTGTGCTTGACCTTTGACTAAGCTAGGAAATATGCTAGCACTTGACCTTTGACTATTATCAGATACGTTCTCATTTTTGAGCTGCGGAACTTAGTGAATGTCAAATTCTGAGAGAAGGACAGTCTACGTAGCGATATGCCCTTACACTGAGGGATAACTCATGATGTACTTCAATGGGTTAGCTCTTGATATAAGATGTATCGTCATGGTAAACAAATAATGTCTTAGATTTTGTAACACAAAAACTAGAGCTAAACAAATCTTCTCAATGGAAGAGTAGTCTAGTTCAACACCGACCATTATCTTGCTAAGGTAATATAAAGCATGCTCCTTACCTTCTTCATTGTGTTGGGTCAGCAATGCCCCAAGAGATGATTCTATAGTTGCTACATATAGTAGTAATGACTTACTCGGAGCTAGGCTCATGAGTACCGGTGGATTCAACATGTATTATTTTATACTGTCAACATTCTGATAAGCTTGGTCCCACACAAAAGGATCTCCCTTCTTCATCAATCTTGAAAAGGGCTGGCAACATCCCAAAAGGTTTGAAATGAATTGGCAAATGTATGCAAGTTTGCCTTATAACCTTTTGAATTTAGAGATGTTCTGTGGTATTGACATTTCAACTATGATGGTAATTTTCTTGGGATCTATTTCAATTCCCCTATGTTAAACAATAAATCTAAGAAATCACCCTGAAGATACACTAAAAACACATTTAAGAAGATTCATTTTCAAATTATAGCGATGAAGCCATTGAAAAACCTGGTCCAAATCGATGATGTGGTGCAGTTTGAGTTTTGTCTTCACAACTAGATCATTGACATAGCATTCAATCGCATCATGTAGTAGGTCCTCAAATATGTAGGTCATTTCCCATTGATAAGTGGCACCAACATTTTTTAAATCGAAAGACATGACCATGTAGTGAAATATTTCAATCAACGTACAAAATGATATAACCTCTTCATCTTCTGGAGTCATTTGGATCTGATTGTATTCCGAATAATCATCCATGAAAGAGAGAGCTTCGTGCCCCATGGTAGCGTTTACCAGTAATTTTGTAAGCGGTAGAGGGACGTTGTCTTTCGGGCACACATTATTGAGGTCCCTGTAGTTGATACACACCCTGATCTGACCATTCTTTTTTTATACATGCACAATATTGGCAAGCCATTTTAGATACCGAACCTCGCAAATAAATTTGGCTTTAAGCAGCTTTTTCACTTCTCCTTCTATTTTATCGACGATATCATGTCTGGCCTTACGAGGATGTTGCTTAATGGGCCGTTAAGATGGATCGATGGCAAGGTGATGAACATCCACATTGGGATGTAGTCCTGGCATTTCAGAGTAATTCTAGGCAGATGCATCTCGGTTCTTTCTAAGAAATTCAAGATACTGTATCTGTTCTTTTGACGAAAGGTGTGCACCGATGAAAGTGGGACGAAGTCTTCTTCAGTTCCTAGGTTCATTTCGATCTGGTCATTGACCATTGCTTGGCCTCCATCTTCAAGTTTTGGAGGAGCGGGCATTACTGGCCCCATAATAAAATCTTCAGAAGACGATGACTGGGTCTCCACAAATAAGCATTCAAAGGGAGAGTTTTCTAGTAGGTCAATCTCGTATACTGTTCTTGCATGGGAGGAAACTTTTAATTTGGTAGGCTTCTTTCCCAACCCCCTTGTATCATCTTTGTTCCTTAAATGGAGGACTAGGCACTCAAACTATTGAGTTAGAACTTCCTTTCCATTATAAGAATTATTTCATTTCCCTTATTGGTCAAAGCTAGAGTTTTAGAGCAATTAGGGAGCCAACTTCATGTGTGGCAATAGATTGTATGAATCTTTGAGTTCTCTCTCTAATATGGGACCTGAGTGATCCTTTGATCGGATAGGGCCTTTAGGGAGGAAAATGAGGTGCTCGATAAGGATCGACCTGTGCTCCTGACAAGCGTGCTAGTGGGAGGACAAACTTTCATGCTATTGAGTGTGGTAATAACATGGGTATATCTTTAGTAGCTTTAATTGTATGTCGTACTTTAAGCTTTTAAGGCTTGACGTTACTGTCATTGTCCTTCCCTGAAATATTATGTGTTGCTTCCTGGGGTTCAGTCTTTTGATAGTATGTGGCATCAACAAAATAAACATCTGTTATTTGGAAGGGATTATTGTTAGCTATTATGGTGCCCTGAGTATCTTACCAGGGGTATTTGATACACTAGTGGCATGTGGAGGGGACTACCTGAAATTTATGCATCCATGGTTGATCGATGAGGGCTTTGTGAGTAGTGTCTGCATCAATAATATAAAAAGATGTCCAATCTTTTATATGACCGAACTTTGTCCTTAGCCTGACAGAGTTGAGAGGACATTGCTCATTTTGATTGAAGCCCTGAATGACAAGTGTATTGGGCTTGAGCTGAGATGGATCCACTCCTAGGTAGTCTAGGGTTTTGGCTGGAAGTATGTTGACTGCTGAACCACCATCAATCATTACCCTAGACACAGGTTGATTATTAATAGAACCTGTAATAAATAGTGGTTTATTATGGTGAAGATCATCAGAATACCGACCAGTGTGATCAAAAGTGATTGTGGGCATACATAATCCTTCTCACATCACAGTTTGCTAAGAAGCCTTAGCAACCTCATCATTTGTAGCTAACTCATTTGGGTGAGTTAATGCATAGACCATAAAGGCCTTAAGCTTTAGCGACATACGGAGAGCATCATAAATAGTTAACAATGACGGGATCTTCTTGAGATGCACCAATACGTCATATAATAAGATTATCCGTCTTCTTGATAGCCTTGTTGTGTTCGATTTCTATAGTTGTCTTTTTCATTGCATCGGCTTGTTGATTGGCTGTGGGACCCCGTGATGAAATCTGTTTCCCAAATCATAACTTGACTTGGTTGACATACCGGGAGTGTGGCTGATGTCCTTCCACTGATGTAGTAATTTTAAGTTTGGTAACATTACAAGCCTCTATTTGATGATGAATAGGCATTTCATTCTCAGAGAAATCCTGAGATGTAGTGGTGAAGCTAGAATCATCATCATCACCAGAGCCATCTGAGTCAGTGACTAAGGGTAGCATGTCTTGGAAAGATAAGTCATGATGCAGGGTTTGCCATAGATTTAGGGCATTGACATTTTCATCATTCGAAGTCGAAGAGTCATTAGCATCCATGTCGATGTCCCATTGATCTTGAGGCAAAAACTGCACCACACTTTGTATGTATCAGAGATCATGTCTGTATGTCCTTTACCGGTGATAAAAGCAATCAATGAGCATTGGCCATGAAGAAACATAGTAGGATGGTAGAGTCAAGTACCATTCAAAACATGTGAGTCCAGGGAAACCGGGAAAAGCCACACCAATAAATCATGTGTGTAGGCTGGTAAACAAGTTTCTTACAGGAAATGACTGGTATGAAAATGGGGATCCTTGTCCCTTATATATAGTGTGAGCAGAGGGAGCTGATAGTCCTTTAGAAATTGGGTAAGATATACCTCATGTCTGATAGGTTGCCTTGTTTCACCAAACCGTCGGGAATCCAGTAGTTGAGTGATGATTTGGTCAGGGACGCCCTCAAATTCCTCATATGTCTGTTGTTGAGGAGGTTATCTCAAGGGGTCCGTATTCCAAGCGTCATAAGGCTCCATGCCTGGCCTCATAAATTTATGAATAAGCATTTCAATCAGATAACCCCATGAAGGTATGCTTTGTGGCGCTAAGTCTATGTACCAATCCAATGGTGAACCGTCTAAAGAGAGTGGGAATAGTCATAATAATAGTTTTTCATTTGCATTACCTCTTTACATGATATCATGAATTTAAACAAATGACGGTGTGGGCATTGATAGTCTTCATTTAAGATGGTGGCAAATAACAGATTCTCAAAGCTGGGGAAAAATGGCTCTAAATATACAGCTTGATGGCAAGGGAAGGCTTGTCACTTGAACTTGGTTAGCACATTCCGAACGTATGTACATTTCCACGGTGTCATAGGCAAATGAGTAATTCTTACAGAACGTAATCGTGGGTTTTGTATAAAATTTGTTTATGTAATGGAGATACCATCGGTGTTATATCTATATAATGCCATTGGGATAGTTACTCTCTTAGAGTGATCTTGGTATGTCAAGCTATTGCGTAACCAATGGATCACTATTATTGACCCACATGGTGTTGGTGTTAGATGTGATTCTCTACGTAGGTAAGGATTACCATCACGTACAATCAACGCCATATTACAAGTGACAACCAGAGGTTAGAGTAAATCCTTGCGCATAAATTCTTCCAATGTCACCGACATTCACAAAGGTTGTTCTAACAAGTCTCTTTCATGGAGTAATGTTGGAGAGGCCACAACTTTAGGAGCCATTTCCTTTTTCTTGATTACCTCTTTCAAGTGGAGTAGCCTTTTTTGATCACGTTTAGGAGGGCTATGCATTTGTTGTGTTCTTGCTCTAATGGCCTGAAGTCTTCTCTTATGTGTCACATTGCTTTTGAATATGACCCAATCGTCTTCATTATTACTATCATCTCCATTATCTTGAGGACTTATAAGGTTGACCATATCCTCATCGACGAAGATAGCGTTTGTTGTTGTGGCCCTCATATTTACGTCCAGTTCCATGGTGTTTTTGTTAATTAATTCCTGAAGCTTGTCTTTAAAAACAAAACAATCTTATAATGTATGGCCAACAATACAATGATACTTGCAATATTTTGGGTCATTGACCTTATCAGCTTCTGCGGGTCTCTTTAACTCAGGGAGCATGATATCCTATGATTCAATTGTTTGCTTGAAGAGACTCTACAGATCATCAAGATGGAGTGTATAAACCTTCTCTTACCGCTCCTTCATGCTTGGCCTTTTAGGAGGAGCTTCCTGTTCTGCTGGCTTAGTTGTCTCTACAGTATGTTTGACTTTGAACTTAGTGGGAGACTTTTTAGTGCCTACTATGACAGATTCCATCTTGTTAACCATTATTTTTCCTTTTCTCTCATGTTTGTGGTCTACTAGTCTCTTTTGTAGAGTGTATGTTTTCGATATTAGGTCATTGAATCTAGAGTACTTCTGCGCTATAAGATGGAGAGAGAGGTCGAAGGCTATATTTTGTAGACACATCTTAATGAGTGTTTTAAGAGGAGGTGGATTCTCACAAGCATAAGACATATTCTTCCACCTTTTAATAAATTTGACCACTAACTTATTGTCTCGCTGTCTTTCACTAAGAAATTCATATAGTTTCACAAGCGTATAAGTGTTGTGGATCTGTTGTACAAATGCTATTTCATTGAATCCCAATCTGGTATGGAATGAGATTTCAAATTTGAATAACACGTAAAAGCAGCCCCATCTAGAGATTGGACAAACAATTTTAACAACAAGTCACCATGTTGGGCGATGGCGCCGCATCGAGATTTAAAGTGAGTGATACGTTGCTTGGGATATGTCATTCCATTAAATGTATTGAAATGAGGCTGGACAAATTTTGGTGGAAAGGGTGTCGCTTCCACATGTAAAGGGTATGGCTTCCCTGTTGTGTATGTCTTTACAGTTTCCCGCTCTTTGTATTCATTGAGCATTTTAGTCATCATTGCCCACATAAAATTAGGGTCCATCATGGGTGTAGTTGGATGCACATACAGTCCCTGTGGCATAAAGGGAGGCTGTCCATATGCATTGTAACCATATGTCTAGGGAGGCATAGGTCCATATAGGGGTGGCTACTGTTGATGATAAACAGATTGGTGAGGTCCTTGTGGGAACCCCTGTGTGAACAACCTTTGTGAAATACGTACATTGGGTGCAACACTCACAACTGGGGTAGCTCCTGGCAAGGTAGCAAAGGCATATTCTAGTGTGTAATGGGGGTACCCCCTTTGCGTTTGGCTAGGGGCGTCCGGTCTTATTGATTCTGCTATAGTAAAATTATGATTTGGTGGGGTCGTGCCCTGTCTTTCAATGTAAGTTTCTCGATCATGGTTTTTAACTCAGCTATTGTGATGTCTTGAGCGGTTAAGTGTTGATCTCGGCTTTCTACCTAGGCTCGCCATTCTGCGGTTGTAGTGTGTTCCCTTTAAGAGTCAGAACGGTACTCTTTGAGGTCTATATTTTCTATATTTGTTATGGGGTCGGTTGGCGGATCTTGTCATCTTCTTGATCCTACTATTGTCGCTTTAGGTCCTTGTGACGTAGAGGTAACATTGACTATTGTGACAGTCCTAGGTGTAGTGTGAGGACTATCCTCATGGTAAAACACAACGGGAAAGGCTGCTAAGGCCTTTCTAGTGGTTGGTAGCCCTCTTGAGGGTGTTCTAGGTGTCCTGACACTTTCCACCAATTGACTTCTAGTCATCATGCCAGTGGAGTTGAAAGCTCATGGTCACGATCTAGAAGGACTTGGGGTGCTAGCAGGAGCATCTTTCTTTGCTCTAATGAACAATACCGTTGATTGAGAGTTATAGGTAAACTTGAATATTTTTTCCTTACCAACGTAAGGTGTACAACCTGAACTACCTCTGGTGTAGGAGGGCAAGGAAGGGTCAGCCATTTATAGGTGTGCCCATGGTGCCATTGTGTTGATTCGCATATCCCCTACCTCTGGTTGCATGTAGAAGAACTTGCATGCTCTAGCCCTTTGCCTTTGAGTAATGTTTCTTTTCTACTTTTGTTCAGGGGATAACACCATTCTTCTTTTTGATGGTTTACTTTCTTCAAGCCCCCTAAGTGGTTCGAATTGGGTTAGCAGCATTGAGTTCCTAAACTCTACCCTTACCTGATTGTGCTGCTGATTGCGACTTACACATGGGATTTGGGTAGCCACATTATCCGATTACAGCTCTTTTGAGAGAGTATGGCCTCTAGTGGTTCTTGTTTTGGATTTCTTTTTCTTATTTTGTGAGTTTTTTTAGGTCCAAGTGACCTGAATACCCCATTCTGATTGACAACCAGTTCTTTTGTCTGGCCCCTAAGCATAATGGGAACTCCCGTGAGAGTAATGTGTGTTGTAGTCAAATTCTGGTCCTTTGGCAGCGAATGGAGATTTTCATTTACTCCAATAGATGTGCACGAATGAGATTTTTCCTTATGCTGGTTGTGCGCGAATGTGGAAACATTTTATTCATTCGCCACAGTGACATCGCGTGAATGTCGTCAGTTTTGCTAGCGTACATTTTTCTGCAAATGGGAAACTTCATTCTCATTCGCAGGACATGTTTGCAATAAAGGGTCCATAGGCCAATCAAGGTCACTAACTTGGACTTTCTCTTGGTAAGTAAAGTCAAGTAATTGAAGATCAGTTTTAGACTTAGACATTCAAGACTTTTCCCCTCTCTATGTGTGGAGTCGTCTGCGATAGTGAATATTTCTCCACAAATCAAGATCTTTAACATCATTCCCAGGTTCAAATCCCGGAGAATGTGAATAGTCATCCTCATTCACGCAATTTAACCACAACAAATGAAATTTTGGGCCTTTGTCAAAGAATATAATCCACACTTTTCTTGAGGATTGAATGGCCTTTGTATGAAGGTTCAGTTTGGGCTTAGGTATGCATTGTTTCCTGAAGTTGTTTAAAGTGATTTGGGGAATATAACCCCTTGATTTTCTTAGTTTAACATCAAGTTTGTCTTTAACAGAGACAAGCAACACTGCCACTGCACGGGGGGAGACCAAAGCCTCAACCCTTGGTGAAGTTGGGGAGACTGAAGCCTCAACCATAGGTAAATTTTGGGAGACTAAAGCCTCAACCGTAGGTAGCTTTTGGGAGACCAAAGCCTCAAATGTAAGTAACTTTTGGGAGACCAAAGCCTCAACCGTGTGGACAGATGATAGTGGGGAGACTAAAGCCTCAACCCATGCTTTCAATGTGACTTATGGTGAACCGGTAGAGGGTTCTACGGTGGCAACTCCATTGAGGTACCTATGAAAGAATGAAACACCCTTTAATACAACGGAACTTAAAGAGAGATGAGAGGAAAGTATAGCCCCATTGGGCATGCTAGAAATTTGTAACACCAAATTTCGAGCTGTGCTATGAGGCAAATTTTTTGAACAAATTACCTAGCCGTTTTAGAGGCTAGTTTATTATATTTTTATAGGTGGGGACTAATACTCCAAATCTAAAAGATTTGTTAATTATAGCCGTTTTATACAACCAACCTCTTATTAACTTCAAGTTTCTCGGCTTGTATTGTCAAGAAGAAGAAGGGAGAAGAAGATGAACTCTTCAATTTTTATTGATATGAATATGAGGATATAATCTTTGTTGCTCAAACACTGATAAGTTTACCTAGCCATAGCTTGGATTGTCGTAAAGCTTCCTGTAGTATCTTCCTTGGAGGAATCGTAGAGGTATATGGACTTGCTTTTCACTTTTGGAAGAAAAGTGAACTTGTAAACTTTCAAAGGAATGGGGTAGGGCTTGCCTACGTTTTGAGAATGAGATTTGCTTAAGTTCAAAGACTTGCACTTGTAAAAAACCTCTCTTTTAGTGTAGCTTTTTAGGTACTTATAGCAGCAGAACGAGTTTGAGAAGAATCTTCATTGAGAGAGAACTCTATCTCATTCATGGCTTCTTTGTAGGAGTGGGATTCTTCAATCCTTATCCCAAAAATATAGGTGCCTGCTTTATGCAGGAATGCACCTCCTTCAGTCTCCTGGGTGGTTAGGGAACTCATAGGAGTCGTGCCTATCCGAAATAACCACTTTGGAAGAAGATAACATCAAATTTCAGTTTCTGGTTTCCGTGGTGCGTCGACATGTACAATGCATTCACGCACAGTTTTGGTGGCGAAGGCAGGTATCTACAAACCTTTCAACTTTGGGTGAATGAAATTGTGATTCTCCATTTGCCGAGACTAAAGTGGCGAATGAGGTATTGTTTGTTCATTTATGCACACTTTTCAGGTTTCTACAATTACACTTGAAAGTAAAATTGAAAGGAGTTGAAAATATTTGTATTCAAGGTTGACAACTCATAATATGTACACGGGAACAAATGTCCTATCTAGGATTTGGTGTCCAGGATGGTGTCCAAGGCACCAAGGGTTGTCATATGAAATAAAATGGGTGGGAGATGCATTTTTTAAATATGGAATATGCATTTTATTCCATATGACATCCCCTAGTATCTTGGACACGTTACATTAACTCCATCTATAGAAGAACAACTAAAAAGAAGATTGAAAGGTCCTTTAATATGTTATTGTAATTTTTAAATGTATTTAATTTATTCTTATTAATTTTTATTATCTTATTAGTTTTCTATTTATTGAAAATTTCTAACCTACATATTTATATATAAAAAATATACTCTAAACCACATTGCCCGTGCGAATTCGCACGGGTTCACAACTAGTAGTATTAGAGTCCAAGCCTTTAATGGGTGTGTAAGCGCCTAATTTTGGCACGACTCCAAGTTCCGACGCTTCTCTTCGAGTCAACAGATGGACAGAGCAATCCCCAGTCTTTCTTCAGAATCTCTCCAATTCCAATCGATCAAATCCATCAAATGTCCCTTTATCGTCTTGTTATTAGTACTATTATGTTTATTTATTTAATTATTATTAGCTTATTATTTTATTTTATTTTATTTTTTTTAGAAGAAAACCTACAAGTCACAAGCCGACACAAGATGGTTTTGATGCCTCCTTTTGAATAGGGAACCAATGTTTATTTAAATGGTTTTAACTCTATGAACACTATTTATTTTATCTTTTTTGTATGGGGACGCAGAGGGACACATTGTAGCTCCCCTTTATTTATTTCATTATTATCATTATTTTTATTTTATTTATTATTATTATTATTTTCTTTTTTTCTTTTTTCCTTTTCTTCTCTTTTCCTTCTTTTCTTTCTTTCTTTCTTTTCTTTTTTGCTTTTCTTTTCTCCCTTTCTCTTTTTTCTTTTCTTTTCTTTTCTTCTTCCTTTTTTCCTAGCCGATACCCCTGCACAGAGAGGACTCCCTCTCTCGCCTTAGTCCTCTTCCACCCCACTCCCTCTCCTCTCCTCTACTCTCCCTCTTCCTTTTTCTTTGCTCACTCGCACCCTCTTCTCTCTCTCTTCTCTTAGTCTCGCTAACGCTCCCCTCTCTCTCTCTTCTCTACTCACCCTCCCCCTTTTTCTCTCTCTCTCTCCTCCCTCCTCTCTCTCTTTCTCTACACCCCCTCTCTCTCCCCGATTCTCCCTCTTCTCTCTTCTCTCGTCTCTCGTCTCTCGTCTCTCTCTCTCTCTCTCTCCCTGTGCCCTGACCCTCTCTTCCCCTCTCTTCTATGCTCCTGCCTCTCTCTCTTCCACCTCTCTCCTCCCCCACCGAATCTCTCTCTCTCCTCCTGCCTCTCTCTCTTTCTCTATGCCCCCCCTCTTTCCCCGATTCTCCCTCTTCTCTCTCCTCCCGTCTCTCTCTTTCCCTGCACCCTGACCCTCTTTTCCCCTCTCTTCTATGCTCCCGCTCTCTCTCTTCCACCTCTCTCCTCCTACCTTTCTTCTATGCTCCCGCCTCTCTCTCTTCCACCTCTCTCCTCCCCCACCAAATCTCTCTCTCCTCCTGCCTCTCTCTCTTCCCCTCTAATTCTCTCTCTCATCCTCTCTCTCTCTCTTACATCTCCCGCCCATCTCTGCGAAATGGCAGAGCCCACGCTCCCTTTCTTTCTCTCTCCTTACAGGCGAGCATCGCCCTGCCCCAAAACCCCTTCTCCCGCTGCAATGCTTGCACCTCTCTCTTGATTCCCCCTCCTTCCTCTTTAGTGAAATACACATGCCCTATAGAGGGCTTTGTACCTGCACCTTTCCCTGCATCTTTTCCATCTGCCCCTGCTTCCACCAACCCCTTTAGGATGGCGACCCAACACACTTCCAGCTGGTTGCAACTCAACCTTGGAGACCCCCCCAAGGCTTTGAATAATGCCCCATTTTCCTCTATAAAACCCCCCACAACTAACGATGAGAGGGGTGGGGAGGAGCCAACAAAAATTCCCCTTTCCTCTCCTTTAGATAACCAAACCCTTTCTCTTTGAAACCCTAGGCCAACAACTGAGATTTAGTTCCACACTGCAGTTCAGCAAACACCTTCTTTAGATCCCACGTTCATAGACTTCAATCTTGTTCTGACCGACTGCCAAAAAATGCAAGAAGAAGACCTACAACGTGTGCTACAAAAACAAGGCAGATTTGCCTGTCCATAGGTATTTGTATTTATTTTGTTTATTCATCAGATATGTGTACAATGGTTGAGTTCCCCTTATAATCTGTGTTTCGATTTAGGGCACTAGATGTTTACTGCCTTAAAGCTTGAGGATTCAGTTAGTTGCCATTGATAGTTTGCTTCAATATATTATTTGAGCTTTATTTTTTATTTTTATGATACTACTATGTGATGGTCCAAATTTGCTGTGTAATGTTTCATTTAATCAAATGTTTTAGGCATGCCTTGGAAGCCATTTTATACGTTTGTCTCACAGAGAATGATACTATTGATTGGATGTTTAATTGCACTTTCTAGAGTCTTGCTTTCATGAAATAACTTTGTTTGGGGAGAACTTAAAGGTTTTGTTTGTAATGAGAAATGATATTGTTTTGTGAAAATTTGAAGTTCATTATATGGGATTGCATTACACCTCACGTTGCATCTCCTCCTAAAGTTTGAGCAATCATGATTCAATTTGAGCTTTGGATAGATTTGGGTCTACGTCTTTTGTTGTGGTTATTAGGCTTGTAAAATGTCATCTTATCTTCGCCTGAGATTTATACAGTGTTTGACTATTCGATACCTAGATCTTAATGTTAGATATGCTTTAGTCCATACCATCTTTTTTTTCTCTATTCATTTATTTCATTGTTTCTCATTCATTGATGGATTTTGTTTAGTATGTAAGTATTCTTTTTCATTTATCATCACATCTGAATTCTTGGGATTCTCAAAGTTCATTCTCTATCATTTATCCTGTGTTTATCTTACTCATTTCTTTAATTTCTTGCATTATCATTACATATGTATAGAGTTAGTGTTTTGTAATTGTATACATTTTTATCGGTATATGCTAGCATACTAGTTGGGGTATTATGTTGTATTTATTGTTTGACTCTAGATTTTTCTCAGCTCAGTGACAAAGCTTGACTAGTAGGCTTACTATCTACATAAGACATCGGTCCACTTACCCAAGTCTTTATAGAGATTGCCCGGAGGGACAACATTCTGCATGATTTGCCACCAGGGCACACCTAAATCAACACATCATAGTGGTTGCAAACATGGTCCTGAACTGAAACCCATAGCTAAGAATGGTCGGAATCTTATTGATGTCGGTGTGTCTCTAGATTGGGTGCTCAACCAAGGGTTTATATAATGTTCTAAACAATAGTTCCTTTTTCTTATTATTTTATTTTACTTTACTTTTATTTCGTTGTTTAATAAGATTTTGGTGATGCTTTGAAGTGGATTGCACTTTCTTCACTAAGTTGCAATTTTATTTAGTGCACAAAGGGGAATGTGTGTACTATTTCACTGAGTTGCTATTCTGCTTGTATACTATTAAAATGTCATTTTAATGTTTTGATCACTATGGCTCTAGGGATGCAGACTTTCTAAAAATTGAATCAGCCGCTTTCCCACCGGTTTATCTTTTCTGTTGTGTTGTGGAAATAAACCCGTATATGAGCATATTTAGTGATTGTTTATGAGCATTAGGTGAGTATAGGACTTCCAAATCCATCAAGAAGAAAAAGAAACCTCTTGCTGGATGATGGGAAAATAAAAGAGGGAAGCTATGTTTCATGCTAACAATATCACTATAAGAATGTAGCTTGGCTCTCTTTCTGAATCCAATGAATGTAAATGGTTTTTTTAATGCACCCATGTTGGGTGTACATCTTAGAAGTGACCATGGGTTATATTTATGTTTAGTTTAACATCCGATTTATTTATTTATTATTATTCCATTTCAAGAATTTAGTTGTACACAAGTTCTACATAAACTATGGTAGATTGGTTTTTAGTTTTACTTTCATATTTGAATTGATCCCCTAATTATTTCTCATTCCAATTTCCCCTGTTACTAAGTTTATTTTCTTGTCATGATTCACATTCTTTTTCAAGTTTAGATTGGATCATTCGTGGTAATATGGAAAACCTATTATAGTTCCCTTTTATTTATTTTCAGTCTTATAGATACTCTTACTCTTCATTAACCTTTATGTTTCTCTTGGTTATGCAGGATAACGATAAAAAGGTATATTTCTTAACTTATCCTTTTGGTTTATTTCCATTCCCTTAATAAAAAGATTAGTTACTCTCAAACTATATTATGTGTAGGAGACATCCAGAAGGCTTGACTATGGAGTGACAATGCAACCATGCTTGAATAGCATCTTAAAGGTTTATCATGGGTAGGGTCTTTATATAGTCATTGGTAATACTTGATAGGGTTCTTTGTTGGCTGATAACTTATTATGGAGTTGATTATCTACCTACCCTAAGATCTAAATTTGCATCTTCAGCAAATTCTTTTATGGATTAAGGTTCTTTATTGTACGACGGGGCTTGTCTAAGCAGTTAAATGGTCTCTTGCTAATGAATCAATTCTTTGATTGTCTCTCATTCTTTATCATCTTACATAAGATTCCTTATTCAATATGTCAATTCCATAAAGACTTATTTTCTTTTAATTTAAACAAGAATTCAATTTAATTTCTTTTGGAAGCTTCTTTTCCTTTTATAGTCCATTGCTTGGTTCTTATGTATTTAATTGATTGCTCTTATACAAATATACATTATTGTTTGCCACTAACCACTCATGATCTTTTTGGTTGCATGAAAAGAAACATAAAAAATGGTATGTTCATCAACCTAGCTCTTTTTTTTTAATTTTCAATTCTTTATTGGAGGATTTGATTACTTCCAAGCTATGTTATATGTAGGAGATCTCCAAAAGCCTTGGTTGCTGGGTGACAATGCAGTTATACCTAATGTAATAGGTAATCGGCCTATTTTAATGGCTTGACCCACGCAGTAGCTTAGGTGGGTATATTAAATGCTTTGTATATAACTTATTTTGATTCTTTTATTTTTGAAGTTTTGTATATTTTATTAAACTTGGTGGTTCACTTTAGTTTGTTTAGATTTAATCTCATGGTAGAGATGTTATGATGTTAATGATGATGGATACGTAGCTGTCGGGTAGACAGTGATGATGTGATGGATGTATGATATATTTGGAGTGTTTTTTTGTTGATATGTAGACTATTAGGTTATTGAAGAAAATGACATGGGAATCACTATTTATCCCCAAGGGTGCATATTATAGTCGTTATGCTACCGAAATTTTGGCATAAATGGCATGTGGATTCTCCGTTTAATATTAATAAAATGAGACAAAAGGCAATGAATGAGATGAATAAATTGATAAATCAAGTTAATCATTAGACTGTAACGGACTTAAAGTAGGGAACCGCGAAAGTGAATGAGGTGGGGTGCCTAACACTTTTCCCAACATAAACGAATAATTTATCATAGAATCTTTGGGAGTTGACCAGTTTAAGTGTGGAGTCAGACATTTCAAATCATTTTCAAAACTTAAATTTGTTTTGTTTTCAAAACTGATGTTCAGTCACATCATTAAAAACACTGGTGGCGACTCTAAATCACGCGGGATATTTTCTGCGATAAGTAAATCTCTTTTCAAAAGGGATTTACCAGTCGTGCAAAAATTGATGCCCACAAGGTGGGAATAAAAAAATGATATGCATGGTCTTAACTTTTTCCATGCCTTAGACACCGATTTTGGTCTCCATCACCTTCTAGAGTTAGACCGTAAAAGACCAAAGCTCAAAAGACATTGATGTTTTACTGTAAACAAGAAAGAAATCAATTGCATAGTTGATGCCAGTTTCAAGAAGTGCCCCAACCCGGCCACAACAAGTATGAGTTTCTATTGCTACTGATTATAGGGATCCTGGAATTCAGATAAATTTAATTCAATTTAGTTTGTAAATGTCATCCCTCCATCTGGCCAAATAATAGGTTTTTTTTTCTTCTTGAAATAATGTACTGAAATTGTCTCGAATTCAACCCGAAAGTAGCATAAAGTGTAACTCGTCTGTGCTTTCTGGAGAGTAACCTAAATGCTCGGTCATAAATTTTTTGACCTGAATCAAAACTGGTTGACTTGAACCATTATATAGGTATTTTGGGATTTTATTCTGCAATAAGAAATAAGGTGTCTTGGGATTTATGCCACTATATATAGTAATGTTCGCAAGACAAAAAGGAGAGTTCTTTGGGTTTTTTAGAGAGTTTTCATTTTGGGGTTTTGGGATAATTCTTTGTACTTGTAATATTCATTATAGTGAAGGAGGAAAATGTTTTGTGATGAAAAAGTGTATGTAATATCTATGGTGATTATAAATTGACACGTGTTGTGTTAAAGGTTAAAGACATCCAAAAAAGTGTTCATATGAAAAAGCAAGTGTCCAAAAAGAAGCATCAAATTCAAAAACACATCATGTGTCAATCAATGGCATGCCTACAAAGGTCTGAATCAACATAAGTAATCATTCTCATATAGTGTAAACTTTTGATAGTCTTTCCCTATGGATGTAGGTTATGTTGTCAAACCATGTAAATTCTTGTGTTTTGTGTAATTGTTATTTTTTATTTGTGTTTCTGTTGGGAAACCACACTTTCCCTATTCTCTTATGCAAATCAATGGAGCAAAACCAAATGGAAATAAAATACAAATATAATCACAGAAAATATCAAAACAAGTAACAAGAGAAAAGACACCACAATGCGTCAAGATTTTTAACACGGAAAACCCTAAAGGGAAAACCCGTAAAACACTAGTCCAGCAAAATATTCCACTAAACGAAATATGAAATGGATACAAAGTTGTATCTCACCAATATAAGAGAGTACACTAAAAAGTTTTGAAGAGAATGACTCAGATTTGTAGATGCTCATAATCTCCTAAAGAAACACCAATCTTCACACCTTTTTCAATTTTCTTCTGTTTTTCCTAAGAAAAAATCTCCAACCTCAAAATAACCACACCAAAAAAGAAACCTTTTACATCTTCAATCACAAAAAAATGATGAAAAGAAATCAACTCTAAGAATCTCACCAAAGAAAACCCTTTTCTTCTTCTTTTTCCTTGTTTAAGCAAAAAACCTTTGTCGTCACCGTTTTGCATCTTATGACTCCTCTAAATCCTTTATTTTTATTTTTATTTTATTTTTGTTTTCTTTGCCAAGAGTCAAAGGACTCTTTGGCTCTATTGGGTTGTGGGTCCCACCTCCCATGAGAAGGGACTCCCAACAATTTCCTTTTTATTGTTTCACATTGTTGTTAACTTGAATCCGATCCATTTTATCATAACAAATAGTACGGTTCAAAATAGTATTATAAGAAAATCAAGCATCATGCTTCCAAAAAAAAAAAAAAAGATCAAGCATGAGTGACAACCTTAGAGATGAGCTTGTCTACTTGCTTATGCATTTGCTTGATTGTTTTGAAAGGAATGGCCCTAGGTAGTGCTTAGGGACGAGCTTGTCTACTTGATTGTATTAGCTCCATTGACAGAAAGATACATGCCGGCATATATCGTAAGTGCATTAATGTACATCCTACGCAAGATCACGGGTTTGTCCAATCTAAATCTTACCACATTGTTTAGATGCCTATATCTCTCGCAACTCTAAATAGTCATAACTCCCCTCTTCTTAAAGTGACATCAATTTGGAGACCATCATTACTTGGAACACGAAGCACGTGAAGGAAAAAAAAACCTTGTTGTGCTCCCTTAAAGAGAACTGAGCATTAAGGCTGTGTTTGGCTCTATGGAATTAAAAGGGTGGAAATGGAATTGGGCCCTCCGATTCCATTTCCACCACTTAGTTGTGTTTAGAAGGATGAAAACGGAATTATCCGAAATCAACAGTAAATCTAAATTATGGAATCGAAGCTAGAATTCAGCCGAATTGAATTAACTACCTGATTGGTTGTCCCCTCAACCCAACAGTTATCGGCATCATCTGTGAAGGCCAGAAGAAGAACGAAGAATTACTGGTGTCATCTCTGAAGGCATGACACGTCGGCTGCTAGGACTCTCTCTCTCTCTCTCTCTTGAATCCCTCTGTACTTTCCTTTTTCCCCAGTGTCATCACTGACTGAGGCATATGGCCGACCGATCTAAACATGCCTCCGTCAAAACTTTTGGGCTTAATCCAACAATGTGCACAACAAGCCTAAATGAACAGAGATAATCTCAACAGCAAACAAACAAAGGACACGACAACTTGAGATGATGATCCAAGTAAGACATGGTGGTTGGAAGTTGGATATTGGCAAGGTGTTGCTTTTGGGTGGTGGATTTCCAAATGGTTTTTGAGGAAGATTTGTGGATGAGTTTCAATATCTAACTTTGGATGACCCATGGTTAATTGAATGGGCATTGGTGATGGATTTATTTTTCAGAAGAACTGATCACTAGTGAAGCGTCCATCATCTGGTTGGCAGTAGCCATTGCTTGCTGTGACATTCGACATATGGACTTAATTTCTTCCATGGATTTCCACCAAGTAAGCGATGAAGGAAGAGCTACCCAGTGGAAGAGGGGAATCTCTTACGGGTTGGGATTTGGTGTGCCCCCTAAAGTGGCCCTGCATGCAGGGGGGACATATAAAGTGAAAAGTGATTTCTACTTTTTTTGAGGGGGGTGTAAATCACTTCTTGACGTGATGTGTGCCCCCCTACATGCAGGGGCACATGTAAGGGGCACTTTAGGGGGGGGGGGGTGCACCAAATCCTGAGGGTATCTTAACATAGTGGGCATCCGCTAATCCAAATCCGGTATCACCAAAATTTTTGGTTTGGTCACAGATGGTGCATCCAAGCAAAAGAATTCTGAATCTACATAATTTTATTCTACGGTTTTGAATTTTGCAGAATTCAATTCAATAGGGTATTTCAAATTCAGCGAATCCAAACGTGCCCCAAGTGAATGCGCTTACCCTCCACCAAATGATTATTTTCATGTTGTTGGTTGGATTTCTCTTAGGTTGTGTTTAGTTGTAGAGACAATTTTATGAGCAATTTCATTTTCCCATTTGAGATCTAAGGGAATTATGCGGTGGGGTGGGGATTATGTGTAACTCCTTGTAACACTCTTAAAGAGTAAATATGCAATTGAATATAATCAAAGGTAAAATTTGTCATTATACATTTTCAAATTGACCAGTAGAATTTGGGACCTAATAGAACGAATTAGAAGTGAAGAAAAACCAAAATAAGCTATGCTATCAAGTCCTAAAGTTGTTCTAAGAGTGTATTTGAGGTAACTTTATAAGCAAATCTATAGTAACCCTAAAATAATTTGAGGGCAAACCATAAATCGTTGGAATAATTTAGGAGTCTACTTTCAAACAAAATAAACGGTGTGTAAATAGGAGTTTTCTAGAGAAAGTTATGTTTGTTTTTCTACTAGGTGTCTATGTTGATAGACCAACAGATTTGAAGTAACTTTAGAATTAAACCTGTAACAATTCCAAACAAATTACCTAGAAATTTATATACCATTAGAAAGCTTTTGAAATCTACCTTACATCACAACAAACAGATATCAAAACTAAGTTTTCTAGATAAAGTTAGGGGACAAATCTTGAAAATTTGGCAAATGGATTTGAACAAAGTGGATCGATCCAAAGTTATAGAATTTTATAAAAAATGGACCCGAAACATGCCAGATTAATCTGGCATCCCTGCGGATTGATCCGACCTCCTTGTAGATCAATCCGACCCTGTGTGGATCAATCCAAAATGACCCGGATTGTGTTTTTTGTAGGTAAAATCAAATTTTCTTCATTTTAGGGAGTATGAAACCCCCCCAACTCGACCCAAAACCTTATAAGCTATAAAAAGAAAAGAGTGACAGGAGGATTTTGGGAAGTATAAGCTATAAAAGCTTCCCTATATGAAAGATTTAATTAGGTTTTGATATTCTCTCATAGTTTTACTTGAAATTTCATAATATTTAGTAGTTTGTACCTTGTATATTGTAGATAATGAGGATTTGAAGGAGTATTTGAAGAAGAGGCTTAAAGGGAAGGAAGTCCAACTAGAGGAATCATAGAAGAAGAAACTCTTTGTGAGTGAATATGTATTTTATGCTCAATTTTCTCTTCTTAAGATCATAGAAATGTGATTTTCATTCTATGTATCAATGATTTGTGGCTTTGCTTGGTGAGTTTACTTCTATTCTTATTGAGAATGTTCATTTCATTAAATTAGATTCTAGTTCCTTTGGTTTAAGCATGTTTGGAAGGTTTTATTATTCTATTTTCATGAATTCTTGAATATTTTTGTTGATAATTTGAGTTATTGGATTATGGAGCTATTTGTATGATGTTAGTATCTTGTTAGATGAACTTGATGATTTCTATTCTATTTGAAAAGGTTTTGAGAGTTAGATTTATATGATTGAATGGTTTAGAAGGTTTCATGTAGTGTTTCTTGGTTCATCTTCTGATTTCCCTTGAAATTCCTAATTTCTTGCACTCTACCTATTTGTTGAAATGCCATGTGCTTTGTTCTCCATGATTTACATGTTTTGTGGATGCTCTGAGATTCTTTACATGAACCTTTTATTCACTTTTATGGATTCCATTTACTTAATGATAATCCTTGTTGATTTGTGCAATTTCTATCGATTCCCATGATAGAATCTTAGAATTCATGAGTGTTAGATTGGGCTTTGCATTTATTAGAATGTTTGATGGCATGGACATGTTACTTTAACATGGTTTTATTTGGTGTCTTCATGGAACATTTGTGCTTTAACATGAGTTTTGGAACATTCAAGTTCTTTGGTTTATACCATGAACGACATTTAGCATGAAAATGTTTTACTTCCATAAACATCCTATATTTTCCTTAGAATTGGGTCAAACATCGTCATTTGCATATTGGTATTTCGCCCTTTACACGTGATTTACTTGTTCAATTTTTAAACTCCTCATGAGATATAACACATGGATATTTTTAATGACATACTTATGTAGTAGTTACTTTACATAAGTATAATTTTGACATTCGGTTTTGGACATGTGAATTTGATATAATACCCTTATGTGTGAATATGCACTTTTGGGCCTGGAGACCCTAAGTGGGTTAGTTCTTGTGACCCTCAAGTACCATTCCATCGGATCACATCAATAGGCAAAAAGGCACTAGTTATCGAGAGATTTATAATATATATGTAATTTTTATGACCCCGGAGAGCCTTATATGGGTTGACCTCGAAGACCCTTTATATGGGTTGCCCCTTGTTGAGCTCGAGGACCCCTTTGTGACCCTTAGGTACTCAATCACCGGGTCACATTAATAGGTGAAGAGTCGAAGACGGCCGCCATGCCCATTAGTCTTATGACCCCGAAGACCCTTTAGTGGGTTGGCCATTATGGCAAGAGGCTCATTTGTGAGAAATTTGTAAATGATATGATTTATTGGAAACCCGTATATGGGCTATATGATATGTTTTGTCGAAGACCCTACATGGTTTATATGATATGTTTTTCCGAAGACCCTACATGGGTTACATGTTTTAATTTGTCTAAGACCCTTCATGGTTTATTTATATTTACACTTATTTTGTCAGAGACCCAACATGGGTTCATTTACATATGATTTTAGTATTTGACGGAGACCCTTATTGGTTAGTATATGGCATATCGTATGTAGTATATGCATGTTTTGGTTTATTATACTTTGGATATTCATATGGTTATCTTGTGTCATATGCATACTTGAATCTTAGTAAGGATACATATTTGGTACATTCGTTGCACTCGCATACACACTTCGATTCCTTACTTTATCTTGATTCATACTATTTGCTATTGTGATTATCTTTGGTCTCCTTTGTTAGGCATAAACTGCATACTCTTTCGTTAAGCTCGTCAAGCTTACCAAAAAAATTAACACAACCACAGATGGAGTCTTAGAAAAAAGGTATTTGTAGAAGCCGTTTGGGATATGACAACGAGAGGAATCAGATCGGGCTTTTAAGCCCGATAACATGATGTTTTATTTTTCAGTATTTAGTTTACTTGTTGGACATTTGATGTATTCCTCTTAGTACTTTGATTGGGCCCCGATTAAGCAAGGATTTGTATTGATTATGGACATGTTGAGGTCCCTTCATTTTGATTGTGAGAGATTTTGGATATGATATGTACATATTTTCCCGGCATTTGATTTAGTTTACTGTTGTGATGTGTTAGATCAAATGGACTTTAAATGGATAAAAGAATAATAATCAATTTATATGAAAAGTGATATGAGATGGAATCTCTTGGCTATGGGATACAGGTTCAAGGCATGTTGCCTAGTGTCACAGATCTGGACTTGAGCACATATCACACCATCCATGGATTCAAATCGTGACATTATGCATGTTCACAAAATCTTGAAGCCTGGGTCATGGGACCTATAGAATGGTTTGGTGCACCCTAAAAAAGGGCTTGCCCAAAATTATACGGGCTTCTAGATAAGAGATCGGCTAGGCCAAAAATCAGCTCAATCATGTGATCACAGTGGTGAATAATTGGTTGTATATATACAAAAATATTGATCAATTGTGACGGCTATAACCACCAAAATAAATGACCATTGCTATAATTTTTTTTATACAAATGGTCGCCAAAACTATCACTATACTCTCTAAATGATGGTACCTAGGCGACGGTCGGTGGAACTATAGTGATGGTTTTTGAAATCATTGGTATAAGATCTTTCTACTTATAACAACGGCTTTTGTAGGATTTAGCATCAGTTTAATTGACCATTGCTAAAAACCTTTTTTTTTTGGTAGTGTGTCTATGGTGAATTATAAGCTAACACGTGTTGAGTTGGGGGTTAATAACATCCAAAAAATTTCTTAGTCGAAAAGTAGGTGTCCAAAAAGAGACACCAAAGTCAAACACACATCATCTGTCAATCAATGACACGCCTTAAAGACGTCCGTGTCATCACAAACAATCATTCTTCTTATGTTAATTGATTTAGGAGAATGATTGTCTGTGTTGACACAGGTCTATGTAGGCATGCCATTGATTGACACATGTTGTATTTTTAAATTTGGTGTTTCTTTTTTCTTTACACCTAACTACTTTTTTGAACCCCAAACACAATATGTGTTGGCTTATAATTCACTATAAACACTATAGACACTTTGCCATCACAAAACCTTTTCTTCCTTGAATTTGGGTAAACACTATAGACACTTAGCTACGTATATGTGTAGGCTCATATGCGACATTACATGGTCGAGTTGCAACAACTCTAATGATATGGACCATCCATTAAATCCTTAACTACTTTCATTCTTAGATACAAACTCTAATGATATGGATGATTCATCAAATCCTTTACTACTTTCATTCTCATATACTTCTTTAATTTTTTTTCTCAATCCCCAAGCAATGTCAAATCTCACAATACTAGTTAGTATTCAACAACCATAAACTAGATATTCATGATAAGAACATATTAACTTTTGGGTGTACAGTGCGTCAATGATGGTGAAACTATGGATTTTATGTGGAGAAGGAATTACATGCCTTTCAGAGAGAGAACGAATCTATGATAATGTTTGCTTGTTATTGTACTTTCAAGTATTTGGGAAGAAATGCATGCTTAAATACTTCATAATAGGAACTGAATTATTTAGAAGATTATTAAGTTAGTGATTATGCATGCTCACAAAAGGTGTTCTTCTAGAGACGAGTGCATTATAAAGGCAAAATCTTTGAGCCTGGATCAAGGGACCTATAAAACTGTTTGGTGCACCCTAAATAAGTGTGTATCTAAACCATTATAGGTTTTTGGTTCAGAGATTGGCTAGGCCAAAAATTGTAATGTGTGAAGTTTGATTTATTGGGTTAACATCAAGAATTCAACCCGAAATCTAACTGAGATACAAGCCGAAGAAAAAAACCCGACTATGGAAATTTTTAGGCCATTGGGAAATTTTTTTGACTCGTTTTGATGTTTTTATGTACTGGATCGGATTCGAACCGTATCCACATATGTACTAGAATTTTTGGATATTTATATGTTTTTGTTCTAGGGTTGCATGTAAGGAGTAAGAGAGGTTCTTAAATTGTAAATCTATTTTTGACGTGTTTTCTTCTTGATAGTGAAAGTTTTCTTTGTGGCTCTGTGGTTTTTCCCCAAATTAGGGCTTTTCACATAAATCTTGTGTTTCTTATTTCGTTCTCGTTGATTTTATTACATTCAGTTTCTTTTGTGATGAATAAGGTAAAACGATCCTAACAACTGATATAAGAGCGAGATTTGGTTCAAGTGGGAGCAATGACTGTAATAGCAACGGTGGAGGAACCTACATGGTTTAGTGTTGAAAAATTCAATGGTATGAACTTCGTTTTCTAAAAGATGTAGATAGAGGATTACCTCTATTAGAAGAATCTCTATCAACCCTTTGGAGGAAAGGGCAAAAAACCAGCGATGATGTCAAATGTAAACTGAGAAATACTTGATTGTAAAACTCTAGGTATGATTCATCTGTCATTATCTTCGTCTATAGCTTTTAATATTTCTAATGATAAAAACAACAAAAGACTAGATGTCAATCCTTTGTTGAATGTATATAAAACCATCGACTTCCAACAAAGTGTTTCTGATGAAGAGATTATTTAATATGAAAATGACTGAAGGCAAAACTGTGGTTGAACACTTGAATGAGTTCAATATAGTTACCAACCAATTAATCTTAGCTAGAATCAATTTTGATAGTGAGCGTAGGACCTTATTGATTCTCTTATCTTTACTAAATAGTTGGGATGGTTTAGTAATGATTGTCAGTAATTCCTCGAGATCCAACTTCATTAAGTATGATGACATGGTGAGCGTGATTCTCAGTGAAGAAATTCGTAGGAAATGCACATCCTCAGGAGAAATTTCAAGAAGTGTTTTGAATGTGGAAGGAAGATGACGAACAAATATCAGGAACCGGGATCAGGGTAGACCCATGCCAAGAGGCAAATCAAGATCTGAAAAACCTAAGGTGAAATATTGGAATTGTGGGAAGAAGGGGCACTTGAAAAAGGATTATAGGGCTCTAAAGAAGAACAAGCATGGTACCAACAACAAGGACAAGGAGGCTCCTTCAAATATTGTCAAAGAAGTTATTAAAGATGCATTAGTTCTAGCCTTAGACAACAAGTCAGAGTCATGGGTGATTGACTTAGGAGTGTCCTTCCAAGCCACATTTAACCAAGAACGTCTCAAGAACTATATGTAGGGTGACCTTGGGAAGGTGTTTCTAGGAGATTATAAAGCCTTCAAAAGAGTGGGCAAGGGAGATGTTCTGATTAGTTTGTCATACGAGGGTACATATATGTTGAATGATGTGCATCCTGTACCCTGTTTGAAAAGAAATCTGATTTTAACAGGTTAGCTCACAAGTTTAGGTTACAACATGGATTTCATAGG
>JAOXJP010297609.1:0-18425 GCA_025762735.1 Platanus orientalis | reverse complement strand
TGATTGTGTTCATGGTTTATACATTTAGTATTTATTTATAGTATTGTTAGACGACTTAAACCATCATTTAGGGTTTACTGCTCATAATCAGAGGTGTATAGCAGCTAGCCTCGATTTGATGAAGTGTACGGGTCTATGGGCATCCACTTTGCTGCTAGGCTAGCTATGGCTACAGCAGATATTGCTACTGCCCATATCAATTGTGGTAGCAATAGTGGCTATGTCCAAACCTGCTAAATGAATGATTTTCATATTCAATTATTTGGGCTTGTTGTAATATGATCCTGCAAACTCTGATTTACAACTTTAGATCCTCAATGTTACATAGAATATCTACCTTGTTTATTTTCTGCAATAAATACCTGGACTTTGATGTAGTTTTTGGTATTGGATTTATTTTATGTTCTCATACCTTTTCACTCTTTTTCCTCTTCTTCTTTTATTATTCATTTATAGTCTAGTATGTTGTGTTTACTGAGCCTTGTCAGCTTCAGTGCTTTGCTTCATTGCAGTCACTTTAGACGTAAATAAATGAGGACTTTCATTTTATGTTTTAAGAATATGATTGTCACTCTTCTTGGTATGGTGTATCTGTTCATTGATGCCTGAGATGATTCCTTTCTTTGCAATAATAGTGCAGCCTTAACAACTCTTTGGGCTTGTTCTTATGTCTTCATGTTACTTACATTCACCCCTTTTCATTTATACCCAACTCCTAATGTCTTGCCATTAATATGATTGTATAGTTGTTTTGGGAGTTCAATGTGTAGTTAGATTCTTGGTCAATCATTTACAACATCATATCTCCATGATAGCAAGGATATAATCAGATTCTTTATGTAATATATCATAAAGTTTACAGCTTTTATTGTGTGATATTTCCCTGGTATTCAAAACCAGATTAATCTCAGTTGATCTTCATTCGTTTTTGACTTATTCATTCTTTTCTTATATATATATATATATAATTATGTGGATGACTGTTAAATCATTTTTAGTATGATTGACCTCTAATATACATTCAATTTAAAGGATTTTTATATCATCTTTTTTTACTTAGGAACTTTATTTAGCGTACTAATCTTGTATAGATTCACAATTTTAAACAATTTTGATAGCATTAATTCAATTTATTTTTTAAAGAAAATGTTTCCTTTTAATAAATTAGGGTGTAGTCTTGATTCATTACTTACATGTGTAAGCAAATCTTGTTACTTGTTACTTCTTACTAATCTATTGTATCTTATCTGGTTATGCGAGAGGCACCGAGAATGGTATGTTTCCTAACTTAATTCCAATGATTTATCTTAAATTCATTTAATATAGATGATTGGATTAATTGTGATCCTTGTCACATGCAGGAGATATATAGAGCCTTGACTATGGAGTGACCATGCAACTGCGATGCGAGTAGCTAAAATGTGTATTTCGGATCTTCAACTTGTTTTGAGTAATTCATTTCATTTGAATAAAGGTTTGTATATATTTATCTTTGGAATTCGTTAGCTTATGGAATACGGGATAATTTGGTAGTCTACTTAAATTATGTAAATATATGAATGATTATGATGGATACGGAGCTATCGAGTGGACAGTGATGATGTGGTGGATGTATGATATATTAGGAGTATTTTTGTTGATATGTGGACTATTAGGTTATTGAAAAAGTGACATGGAGATCACTATTCATCCCTAGGGGGACCATATTACAGTTGTTATGCTGTCGAAATTTCTGCAGAAATGGCATATGGATCCCTTGTTTAATTTCAACAAAATAAGATAAAAAAACAATGAGTGGGATGATTATATTATAAATCAAATTGACCATCAGACCATAACGGGCTTAAAGTAAGTAACCGCGAAAGCGGATGAGGTGCAGTGCCTAACACCTTCCCCAACTCATAAACGAACAACTTACCTTAGAATCTTAGGGAGTTAATCAGTTTAAGTGTGGAGTTAGACATTTCAAACCCTTTTCAAAACTTAAACTTGTTTTATTTTCAAAACTGATGTCTATCCATATCGATTAAAAAGATGATGGTGACTCCAAATCACATGGGATACTCTTGCGATAAGTAAGTCTCTTTTTAAAGGGATTTACCCGTCGTGTGAAAATTGAGGCCCACATAGATGATATGCTTGTTGCATGTTCAAGCATGGTTAAATTACAAGGTTGAAAGAGAAACTCTCTAAAGAGTTTTCTATGAAGGATTTGGGTGCAACAAAACAAATCCTTGGTATGCAAATTAGCAGAGATAGGGTGAGCAGGCAATTGAGGTTATCCCAAGCACAATCCATTAAAAAGCCCCTTGGCTTCTATGCACACAAAATCTATGTACAATGCATGTGCAGGGACTTGGGAGGGCTTGCATTAGCACCGAAAAGTGATTTGCATGTGTCCCAAAAAGTGTAAATCACTTTTCGGTGCTGATGCAAGCCTTGTCAGGTCCCTACACACACATTATACATGGATTCTATGCACACAGAAGTCAAACTGATTAAAAAGGTATTGAAAAGATTCAACATGGATGGTGTTAAGCTAGTTGGAATTCCTCTAGAAGGTCACTTCAAAATTTCTAGAAAGTAGGGTGCAACAATAGATGTAGAGAGGCAATACATGTCGAAGATACCATATACATCTGCAGTTGGTAGTCTTATATATGTCATGGCCTGCACTAGACCAAACATTGCTCATGCAATGGGAGTTGAGTAGATTTATGAATAATCCAAGTAAGGAGCATTGGCACCGTGAAGTGGATTATGAGGTACTTGAGAGGTACTATAGATTTGTCATTGTGTTATGGTGGTACTAAAGTTAGTCTACAATGATATATCGATTCTGACATGGTAGGAGATCTAGATGGTAGAAAGAGTACTACAAGTTACATCTTCACTTTGAGTTGTGCAGCAGTGAATTGTGTCTCAAAGTTGTAAAAGATTGTTACTTTCTATACTACAAAAGAAGAATATGTGGCAGCTACAGAAGCATGCAAGGAGATGATATGGCTACAATATATCTTGAAAGAGTTAGGTAAGTAGCTAAGAGATTATAAATTACATAGTGATAGCCAAAGTGCAATTCATTTTGCAAATAATTCTTCCTTTCATGCAAGGACGAAACATATTGATATGATGTATCATTTTATACTTTCACTTCTAGAAGAGGGAGTTATTACTTTGGAGAATATTCACACTAGCATTAATCTACCATATATGTTCACTAAGGTGGTTACTATTGACAAGATGAAGACATATTCAGATTTTGTCAGCCTTCTAACTTAAGGATATGAGAGGAAACTCACACCGAGTTCTCACTTTCTGTTTGGCATTTTACAGATAGAGTTGAATTGATTGCAATTAGTCTCCAAGTGGGAGATTGTTGATGATGGAGCCTGATTAGCAATTGAGAGTACTATTGACTATAGGGTATTGCTTGTGTAGCCTCAAAATACATGGTGCCCCCAATGCACTCTTGAGATTTTACTTCTATGATGCTTGTATAAAAGGGTTAAAACTCTAGTTTTGAACAAGAGTTTTGGAAAGAATGAGAAGCAACCTCTATAGAGAAATTCACTCATCTTTTTTGTTTTGAACATAGCAGAATCAGTGTGAATCCATGGACATAGGCAATCTTGCCGAACCACGTAAATAGTTATTTTGTGTGTGATTACATTTTTTTTGGCATGTTTCACTAACAAAAGACACCCTTTAACCTTTAGTAACTTGAGTCATTACAATGTATTTAAAAATAACGACCTTCATAAGCAAATTAAAACACCATCCAACATCACCTTACTAGTGAGATGTATCATATACAATCACATATTTGTTTTTCATATCTTCAAATATGGCAGAATAATCTTTATATCCCATAAACCCAGATTGGCAAATCGACTTAGATGACATCAAACATTTTTAGAAATAATTAGAACAGATTTGGCCTATAGGAGAATGTGTGACTTCCAAAAAATGTTTTTCTCTCATGTGTGGTATGTGGATAAAATTGGTACATCTAAAAACGCCTAGGGGATCATACCTTTCCAGCGGATAACCACCAAAAAGTGATTTTTCACTTTTTTTTTAGGTTACTTGTTTGTCTCCTACATAAAATCTACTAGAAGGAGAGGATTTGTTTCTCCTACAGAAGATTTTGAAAATGTTTGAGGTGAATTTCATTCTTACTAGATTTTGTGCAAGTTTGCCAAATGTATCTCAAATTTGAATCAAATTTTTGTTTTTTTTTACCCTCGGTATTTAAACATCTAGTACACTAACGATATAAAAATAGAGTATATTGAATCAATCATTAACGAAATAAAAATAAATAAATAAAATTTTGGGATACTTATCAAAAAAATATAATACGGATGGCTTATTCTTGTTGTAGCGAGTTCTTACATTCAAAGCAATATTGTTGGGTTTTGGCAAGTTTCCAACCAAAAGGAAACTTGTACATTGAGTTAGTTTCCATCTCCAACTATGAAAGTGGAAGTGTATGGATGTTGTTTCCATGAGCCCCACAAGACTAAAAACTCTATATATCTCTATACATGAGATATGAGAGTGGTTGGTGATGTTTTTCTTCTCTTTGGGTTTTTTTTTCAGTGTTCCTTTCTAGATTGTGAGAGAAGGTGAGAAGAGGGGTTTTTTTTTATAGAGTTAAGAAAAGTGATGAAGAAGAGTGTAACAGGATTAAGGCTTGTGTTCTAGGCTGAGAGCTTAAGCAAAAGAGTTTTGTACATCTTTTACTTTTCTCATACAGTGAAAAACGAATATCCCTGTAGATGCAGGCATCTTGGTCAAACCATGTAAAAAATCATTGTCTTGTGTATGATTATTGATTTCTTTCTAGCTTTAGTATTCCTTATTGCATAGATCGTGAGTAGTTTAGGCTTGTATCTCATCAGGTGGAAGATCACAATTGTTTCCACTGTGCCAACATAAAGCAATTGCAATGAACAGGACCCTTTGAAAGAGTTTAGAAATGTTTGGAGAATGCCAAACATAAAAGTTGCAAATGCTAGAAGATCATCAGTCTTGCATAAGGGTCGACAATGGGCCAGGTTGGGTCATGTTTGCTCAGCCCATGGGCCTAGCGGGCCATTGACTAGTCAATGGGCCAGGGTGAAGGAAAAAAACCACGACCCATAGGCAATGCCCATTGGGCCTTTAACGGTTTAGACAGGTGGGCCAAGTCTAATGGGCTTTTAATCAGCCTTAAATGAGCTAATAAAATTTAATGAAATTTTATAATTATATTATGTCATAAACCACAAATTATCAATTTGAACTATTAAAGATACTTAAAAAACATTGATTGGAATATTGAGACCACATCTGTATTACTATATAATGCATCACTACAAAATGTGTATATCCCAACTAGGTTGGCACCTACACACGTCTATCATTTGTAATTCTCAATCCATTTGTATTTAAATATCAAATAACTTTATCTAAAAAAAAGCATGTGTTACATGAATTTATTTTACAACTAATCGTTATCATCTTCAGGTGAACTGTCTACTATCCACTCAGGCCTCTCTAACTTTAACTGCTCAAGTGTGTCCAATAATTCTGCTCTCATACTGCTTCATGTTGTCTTGTGTCTACAAAGTTTCAATTCTTTAAGCACACGAGCGCCTCAATAGTTTCAGGACTGAGACCACATCTGTTGTCAAATATAACTCGATCACTTGTAGAAAAAGTTGTTTCCGAAGATACGGTGGAAATAAGAACTGTTAGTATATCACGGGCCATGATGGAAAATAGAGGATACTTTGATGTGTTTTCCATCAGGCTAATAAATCAAATGATTAATCTTCATCACTATCAAGTAAATGTTGATTTAAATAACATTGTAATTCAGTTAAGCTACCTGATGTTAATGAAGATGCTTGTTCTTTTCTTTTTTAAAACATTTGAAAGGCTCCATAACCTCTATCTAGTAAGTAGAGGAGGAGAAGCTTGTGCCTTGTGCTAAGAGGGCACCAATATCAAAATTTTCATACTTATTTTTATAATAATTAAATAATTGTATTATTATATTATGGAATGATTGTAGGGTTTTTCTAATTTTTTCATTATCATTCATATAAATTGTTTCTAAAAAAACATTTAAATCAGTTTTAAACTTAGGATCAATAATAATAGCTATTCCAAAAATTAAAGGTATGTCTCCCCAATATTTGTCAAATTTTTGTCTCATTAAAGGTAACACTTCATCAAATATATTCAATTCATAATAATTTGAAAATGTTAGTCAATTCAGTTAAAACTCTATAAGAGGTTGGATAATATACACCACAAAAAAATTTTGTTTAATAATCAAAAACTTTTAAAAATCTCTTACAACTTCTGCTAATATTCAATCATAGTCAATAATTTTTGCTAAAGGATAACATGAACTTTGAATAAGATGAGAATAATATGAATACAAAGCATCTCGATATTTATTGTTGAATCTAAAAGTTAATAAGTTGAATTTCACCTATGAGGTATATCAATATTTATATTTTTTCTCATTTTTTTCAATTCTATACAACATTTTTTATATAATTTGTGTCTTGTTTAAAAATTATTAATATTACGGACAATATCTTTTATTCTTTCAATAGAAGAAGATAAATGAAGCAAACCATCTTGCATAATTAAATTTAAAATATTTACACAACAACATAATCTAGTATTTCCTGATGTACACATGTGTTATTGTAACTAAATGTACTTAAATTACCTTACATATTTCTTCCTAATTGTTGAAATTTTTAATATCTACTTGATTTCTTTTTTTACAACTTTTAATTTGATGGCGTTCTAAATGGCTAGTCCCTATTGTTAGACCGTCGGCCAACTCAACACCATGTAGACGACATACAACTTTATAATCTTTTGTACCATCAAATTTTATCTTTTCTACTTTATTAAAAGTTTTTCAAACAACACTTGTTAATTTTCTTTCACTAACATTTGAGGTGACAGATTGTGAATGTGTACTACTACCAATACCAATATTTAGAGGGAGGAAGTAGAGAAAATTGGGGAATCAATTGACTCATAATATTGTTGTTCTTCTTCATCTAGTTTTAAATTTCTTTCAGCCATTTTAAAATTTAGATCTTACCCAATAAATTGAAATTTGAGATAATGAAGTTTCGCTCCAACTTGGAGGGAGGATTGTATTTGCTCCTCTCTACCCCCTGTCAGGGGGCGGGCACATCAGCTCTGACAAGTGATATGCCTCCCCTCCAAAAATAATAATAATAATAATAATAATAATAAAAAAGTGGATATCACTTGTCGACACTGATGTACCTGCCTTCTGACAGGGGGTGAAGAGGAGCGGATACAGTCCTCCCTCCCAACATGAAGAAGTTGAGATTTAAATCTTCAAATACTCAATCTAATATTCAAAATGAATGTTCAAAGCCTCTTCCAACTTGAAGAAGTTGATACTTGTATTTGCATAAATACAATTAATTAAAAATATAAAAGAAAGAAAAATAATGAAAGATGAGACTTGAGAATAATGTAAACTATAAAATAGAGGTTAGAGAGCTTAAGAATTGAGAGATTTTTTTATGAGAAAAATGAGGGATATTTATAAATTTTAGTTATAATGGCAGTTTTGTAATTTTTTTAAATTTTAAAATCAAAGAAGAAAGAGACAAAAGCCTATGTGATCGTTTAGCCAATAGCTAGAAGCGTCAACAGTCAAAATTTTGACTGTTGGTGCTTCCAGCCGTTGGCCAAGTGGTCACTTTTAAAAAATTAAAAATTTAAGTAACTAAACAATATATATTTTATATTTCATTATTTAACACCAACTGTCTCAGGTCATGAGTTCCAACTTTTTCTGTTGTCCTTATAAAATATTTTTATTAGCGGGCTAGGCTTATGAGTTGGGCTATCGGGCCAATTAACAGGTTGGCCCAACAGACACCCATGGGCTGAAAGGTCAGCCCATGGCCCGATGGACTATCCATGGGCTTCAACAGTACCAGGCTGGGCAGCCCGTTAGGCCGGAGGACTACCGGGCCAGACCATGGGCAGTGGGCTTTCTGCTGACCCTTAGTATTGTAGAAGTAGAAATAGAAACCTGTTGGCTCAAGTCACAGACCAAAGTATTAATTCTGCCTTCACACTCTCATTTTCATCAAGATCTTCAGTTACAATCAGTTTGAACGTGAGTAATCATGCAAAAACCACCCACCCCCAAAAGTGCAAATCACTTTTTCAATGTCATGTGTCCGCCCCTCCAAATCAGCAGACCTTCGGCGTTTATTAAGGAACACACCAAATCCAAGGTGATTTGGTGCAACCCTTGATGATCAAACAAGATCCGTCCAGTATCAGGGGTAAACACATCAGTGCCAAAAATGTGATTTACACTTTTTGTTTTTTTATTTTTTTTTTGGGGGGGGGGGGTGTGCTTTTCACTCTTCGGCAATGATGTGCCTGCCTGATGACGGGCAGACTTTGTTCGTTCATTAAGGAGTTGTATCAAATCCTGAGGGCTTCCAAATCGTGTAAAGATTTTGTCAGCCTCCCTAAACAAACACTCTGTATGATGGGCGTCAGGGGACGGACACATCAGCAGCCGAAAAATGATAAGTGTGCCCCCCAAAAATGTAAATCACTTTTCAGCACTGATGCCCCCCTAAAGCCAGCAGACGAAGCATTTGTCAAGGGAGGCGGACAAAATCCGCGCTCGTCAACGTGAGGCCCAGCTGAGCTTGACTGAAGCCTTTTTCACTTCCAAATGTCTGGGGAGATTCATTAGGATATGAATCTTTGCCTCTTTACAGTCACGATTGAACCCCCTATGCATCTCGACAAAGGATTCCAATAAAATGGTATTTGTACAAGAACTATATCCTAGTTATGTAAATCTATACCATCCACTGTAATAAGAAAATCTCAATACAGGGGACCCCGTTTCACTATCTTTTTCTTTTTCTGTTTTGGGGCGCCCCCAAGTGACGTTTGATGATGTTTCTTAGGGTTCTACTATGGATTCCAATCCAACGGTTCCCAGTATTGACCAAACCGCCCTCATAAAGAATAGAAAAAAGACAGGAAATCTGCTTCTTTGTTACATCACATCCATTTCACCCTATTGAATTTACAAAATAAAAATAATATAATTAAAAAAAAAGTTTCTATGATCCTATAGAGAGAGATTCAATTATACCGTTAAGGTGTCCATTAGGCCTAGGAAGAAAAGAACAGAACAAGAACAACATTGTAGAGTGTCCCCCCTCAGGAGACATGGGGGGAAAAGAGCGGGGGGAGGGGGGTGGGTGAAGGCTTTGATGACACATCGTTAGAACCATGGCTTGATTCCACAAATCACACAGATGGGAAGAACTTGTTGAGATTAAAGGGTAAGGAGTAGAATTCCTCAGTCCTTGGGTCCTTCTTGAAGGTCTTAAACTTGTCCCACCAATGCTTACCCCTGTCTTTCCTAGTTGCATTGTCCTTCTTCCGATACAATGTGATGTCCAAGAACAGCGCTAACAAGCCCGCAACAAATGCTTCCGATGAGAAGGGCACATTGATAATGTCATTGAACTGCAAAAGACAAGCAGACCACTTGAAAGAGTTAATCAACCCACAACCATGCTGGAGGTGATTAAGCAACCAATTTAAAATAGCCAGGAGAGATCCCTGTGCTAATTAATGCATACCCATCTCGAGTGAGTGTGCACTGGACCATAACCATTCACTGCCGTGTACTCGTTGAAATATTGAGGCACTGATAGGCCCATGAAAAAAGAGAAGCCTAATATGAACTTTGTTCTGAAGCTGTTGAGATTGCAGAACTGAAGGAAGCTGAGACCAACCGAACCTGTTCAAGCATGATGAAAGAAAACTATGAACCTGAACTAGTTAAGTATGACAGCTATACCAAAGACTAATTTTCTCAACAATACATACCCACATATGCAAAGAATAGGCAATACAAGGCAGCAATGATTGGTGCAGGAATGGATGCAAAGACAGCTCCAAATTTTCCTAGATAGCCATTAAAATTGAACCAAGTGTCAAAATCAAATTCCTGGAAAACAGAAGACCCTGAAGCTCATTCAGACATGCGTGAGCAACTTACCAAGAACAGAAAAGAATATCATGAACCCAGCTGATATTTGAACAACCCTTCGGCTGCCAATACGCGTCAATCCTAACAAGCCAGCATTCTCACTGTAGCATGACAATTAAATGCCATTCTCATGTCAATAATAAACTTTTTTTATAAGCAATAATGAACAGTTTCTCTTTTATTTATTTGACAATAGTAATCTCCTAATGAAGAATGGAATTTTTTCTCATGAGTCTTACACAGATACCGAGGACCCATTTACAGTTCCAAATAGCCCAGACAACAAAATGCCAACTCCCTGAAATCAGAAATAGCCAACTTACAACCAGCAGAAGTCAACATTCAATTCCAATTAAGCCTAGAGAAAATGCATGGTGATATTAGGCACCATGGATGTTGGAGATGCCTATACCTCATACTATACGCTTAGAGGATATGTGCCTCATATCAAACAGGTCAACAAATGGACCACATCTGGGATTTGATTATAGACCAAAGGGGGAGGTCGAAAAATGTTAGGCAATGTTGCCTAACCCAATGCAGGGGATTTTTCCATAATAATAAACACATCTGTGTTCCTAATAATCCAGGTGTTAGGCATAGCTACTAATCCACTTGTATTCTTAAAAGTATGGCACCTCAAAGGGTGGTCCACCAGCCTAGCACTGACAGATGGGTAAGCATCACAGTATGTGCCCCATAAAAGCTCTTTCTTGTTCAGTTTCAACTTTTTTTTGGCTGTGCAGGGATGTTAAGCTGGGATCAAACCTGCTACCACATGGTTGGCCAGTAGACCATATCTAAGGTGTTTAAAATGTACTCAGTCTTAATGTATTATAAAAGATACAGACATTCCACTAAAAGTATCATTACCTGCCAACCAACTCCACGACTAAGAACAGAAGGTGGAAAGTGAGTTGCACTTGAATATCTTGCTATTGCAATGAAGGCACCAGTTGACTGCAATTATCAATAAAAAATTCATCAGAATTGAGTGGACTCCAAAGGATTAAATGACTAAGAATCCAAAAATCATATGCAGAAAATATTAGATAATTCATATTGGACCATTTGCCAACCATCCCAAAGGGAAATAATTACAGCCGTACACGATAGCTATTGGACCATGCAATATGAACTTCTTTGTTTAAAAATAAGAAAATTCAGGAGGGTGGGGAGAAAGATTAAATTATGTAAACGGAAAAACAAATAAGTAAATATGCATTACATCTATGAGAACACATATGATTGCTACATGTACAATAATTACAATTATTAAAACGACATTAGTGATGCCAGTAATGCATAATGATAATTACATCATTCAAAATTCAAAAAAGGTAAACAAAAAAAAAAAATGCACATCATGTTGCACAATAGTATAGTAATTCATCAACTGCAACTAATTGATAAAGCAGATAGACGGAAAGCAATAACTGGATGAAGAGAACTAACTCCAACTAAAACCATTAAGTAGGGGTAAATAAATCCAAAAACACTATAAGGCATCTAGATCTATAAGCACAGTCAAGAAAAGTTAACAGACCTCTACAAGGGCAACAAAGGAAGTAGCCATCATGGCAAAGGCTTCGCCTGCATCAAATGTAGGTGCTCCCCACTGAAATGGATATGGAATTCTTATCCTGCATGCATAAATCATAGCACAATACTGTTCAATCGACATCTACGATAACATTGTCCTATGGCCCATTAATATATGGTGAATCAACTGAATTCTCATATGATCCCAAGAGAACTATAGGGCCACTACCTCAGCATAGACTAAACCAAACAGGTTTTGTTTAGGAATATAGCATATAATAAAACCAAACAATTTCTGCACTAAGTATACAGTAACAGTAGATTGTGATTCTACCATAGGATGCTAGATAATGTACGAGAATATATGCAGCTCCATAACTGGATTGGATATCTTGGTTAGAGTTTGACATGTCACAGTAGTGATCGTCAGGAAAAATGTCTGTAACTAACTGATGCATAGTATACTTCAATTGAAATTGGAAGATGTTTAAAGTTTAAACAAAGGTTCACAGGATACAAAGTGTTACTGATTAACAACAATAGAATTCTTAAATCTTAATAATAAAACTGATACTAATAATGTTTGTATCGTCAGACATTGCCGGTCCCAAGCCCGGATAAAGGAGGAGGGTGGCGTCAGGTTGAGAGCCAACGTTAATAAAAAAAAAAAAAAAACTAATACTAATAATAAGAATAATAATATGTTGATGATGATGATTATGATGTCACAAGCCTTACCAAGGGGCCGCACCTACTAGCCCAGAACGATCAGTACGGCAAGTCAATTGGGTCTTTGGAGCTGCATTCTTATAGGCCCCACCCACAGTGAGGAGGTGGGCATAAAGCCACACAATCGCCACCGAAAAGATAACAGCAAACCGACTAAAGACATCCCTCTTAGAGTGCATCACATGGGGTATAAACTGCAAACAAGCATTGAACATTACTGCATCTGATTAACAGAATTCTCCAATGAGAACATAAGTGTCACTAATCTATCTGAAAATTTCCACCACACAAATTAAAAGCCAAGAGATAAGTTTGACACTTGATGTCAGCATAATGGTAAAAACAACTTTAAGCTTATTCAATAGACCAAACAACTTTAATCGGAGGGCCACTTTACTTCTAGATCATTTTATGCAAAGTTATCAAATGCTCCACTGCTTTCGATTCCCCATAAAGGCATTTGGAACTCGGATATTCCATCAAGAGTTTCATTCTTTATTTGGAATAGTTACCTGGATAAAATTCTAAACCTTAATCATCTATAGAGTAGAGGTTAGAACTTGGCTAATAGATGTATTCTATGCATGGAAGAGGAGGAAATAGTAAGTCATCTCTTCATCCATTGTCCTATGGCTAAAATGGTATAGGATTTTTTCCTTTCTCATTTGCAAATTTCTTGGGTTTTTCCTAGGCTTTTTAATGAGCTTATTATAGGGTGGTGGATTAGTGAGCTTAGGAGTTTCTCCATGTCTTTTTGGTGCGGTATTTTGGGGGCTATTTGTTGGGGCTTGTGGAAGCAAAAGAAATAGTAGGATTTTTTAGGATAAGTATTGAAGCCAAGGGGAAGTGGTACTCTATATTTTCAAGATTTTCTGGGAGTGGGCCTCAGTATGGGTTACTTTTGATGAGGTAGAATGGGAAACTATATGGGGTGAGGATTTGTAATAGTTCTCGTTTTAGTGGTGACTTTTTGGTATCACCTACGCGGTGATCCTCTTTGATGTACTTCTATATATTGCTTTACTTTCAATAAATTATATCCTTACCTTTCAAAAAAAAAAAAAAAGGCTTATTCAATAGACCAAAGAGGATTACCTGTGAGAAAATTATTAAAATAATGAGTTGTGGTAGTCCAATTTCCACACATTTGGCAACCTGAACATCCAAGGCAAGAATTATCAGCCACAACGTATTGAGTAGCAGGAGTCTGAACATGAAAAAGTTACCACGGAGATCATCTCATTGAGAAATATTCAAGCTAAAAATGTCACCATCATTTTGAATGACAGACAATTTGGAACAGAATAAACCATACTTACCCCAGGAAAACCAAGCTCATAGAGTCCAAACCCAACTAGACTAACCAAGGGAACAGCTGACAGTGGACTTAAGAACCTGGGAAAACATAAAGGGCAATAGATAATATTAATTAGCATAACTTTAAGAAGCGCCAATGGTCCCATGCAGCCACATTTAATGTTTAGAATCTCTCTGTTGGCTGCCAACTCTTTTGGAGCCAATATTGAGAGTGTCGGGAATGAATCAGGCAAGTAGATTATTGAGATGAGTCTGCAAATGGCTTGGACAAGTCATTGTGATTGAAATTCACTGGACTTACGTTGACCTGAACTTTTTTTTGATAACTGAGGTAACCAGGCAACTTAGAGCACCTGACTAAATCCTTGGGGGCATGTGGACTCCCTGCCTCTCCAATGCACTGCGTAAATCAGGTTTTTTACACCCAGGCAAGTAGCCCCAAGGGGGTGCATTTCGAACTCAGGACCTCCACTTTATGAGGCATGACCCTGGCCAACTGTGCTACTCCTTGGGGTTGACCTGGACTAACTTGATAAAACATTGTATGAGCAAGCTGAAAGCCTGAACAAAGTGCCATTTGGATGATACTCTTTATCTTCCAGGTCAGTGGCATGCAGCATCAGCTCATACAAAGCTCAAACAAGTCCAACATAACTATTTACTGTCTGAGATTTCAACCCTAGTCAACGTACTAAACTAACTTTGTGACATTACGCCAAAGGCCACTGAAGCCAATGATTATCTGAAGCGTTGAAGCAACAATAAGGGCTCCCTGGATTCCCCGCATAATCCGCTTGAATTTCTGCACAGGTATCAGAAAACAGGTCCCATAGTTAAAACCAGAATGACACAGAACATCAGTAAGGCAGTGACTCAGAAGGTGTGGGGTCCAGATCGGCAGACCTCATGAGGATCAACGATATTACTGTATCGACCAGCCAAAATTATTGAAATGGTTGCTGCCACAAAGGTATAAGACCCTCCAATCACGGCAGGTAACCGAGTTCCAAACAACGTTTGGGTCAGTGTGTTCAGACCAGCAACAAAAAGTAGTGTCTGGATAACCCTTGCTTTCTCCTCCTACGAATTGCAAAATGTAGGTTTAATTACATGGATAAAGGATGGCATCAGTAGAGATAAGAACCAAGCAAACAGAAACAGAAAGACTGGAGTAATAAGAAGCAATTATTTTATGGGTTTTCTCCTTAAGACTTACATTTCCTCCACCCATCTGAGGAACAAGAGCAGTGGGAATGATAACTGTGGTACCGAGCATGACCAGGTAATGTTGGAAACCAAGGAGGATAGCCTCAGCTGTTGCAGAGATATCCAAAGGATAAAAATAGTTACATCAAAATTGTCTGACAAAAATCACATGCAAGCAGAAACCAAGAGGATTGGCCATAAAAAGGGGAAAGCTCACACGGGTTTCATGAATTCCAACAACTGAGAAGAGGCACATAGGTTGGTACATATATAAGCAAAAAAAAAAAAGCATTTTCCACGAAACCAGAGGCTTCCCAAATGGGTTTCATCCAAATCAGTGGAAACCATAAAAACAGAAGAAATGGCATTTGGGTTATACAAAACAGAGAAAGGTTCAGCAATAACAACAACAATAACAACTTTTTTTTGTTTTGTTTTTGTGCATGAGAATAAATGTATAAAGAAACCAAATAGGTCAGCCAAAAATTGGAAAACTAATGTGTAGCGCCCAAAAAAATTGAGAATCTATAGATAACTCGTAGTAAAATGAGAAAAATGCATAGCTAATAAATATAAAACCACCCCATTCTTACCAATAAAACGCATCACTTCTCTTAAACAAGAAATAACAAAAAGTAGAGAAAAAGAAACAAACAAAATTGATGGAGAAACTCACGCCATGGAGGAGGGCTGGTAATGCAGTAAGAAATGCCCGGCAGCTGATCCTTCACCGGATGTGGCTGCAACTCGTCCTGTTTTGGCGCTGGAGCCGCCCCTCCACCCCCACCTCCTGCCATGATCCTGCCTCTTCCTCTTCTTCTTCTCCTCTTTTTCCTCTAAAAACCCCAACAATCAATCAATCAATCTCCACACACTTCTGAAAACCCAAGTCTCTACACAACCCGAATCCCAAATCTCTCAAAACCCCATGAAACAAGTTCAAACTCAATCACCACCAACCACAAGCCCCACAAAACAAACTAGTTCTATTATGATACTTAGAAGAAGTTAAAAAAAAAAAAAACGAAACTGAAACTGCAACAGAAAACCCAGATACACAATAGAAAAAATCTAGATATAAATCTTCAGAGGCAAAACGAAATAGAAAGCATTAGAATCAGAAATTCTGCTACAACACCTTCTTGAAGTTCACAAAGAGAAGAACAAAATTAAAATAAAACCCAGAAATTTTACAGCCCAGAACCCACGAGAAAGAGTGAGTGAAGAAGTTAGAGAAAGTAGAACCCAAGTGACCAAAGAAGAGGAACAAACAACAACACTTCTCTGCTACCAAGGAATCTCTAATGGATGTCTTTTATATATTTGCTCTTCCTTAGTCGCGTAGATAAAGATAACATTTCCTCCGTCTCCTACTCCAATGTCACACTCATATACCTATATTAAAAAAATAAAAAACCCAACAAAAAATGGTAATATAATAAAAGCTAATGCTTAAGAACCCTCCTCTTTTTCACACTCAGAATAAACACTAGACAGAGAGGGGAAAAAAAGTATTTTTCAGCTTTTTGCATGGACCCATTTCTCTAATACTTCAATGGTGTACAGCAAAGCTGTTACGGTAGATAATGAAAAAAAAAAAAAAAATGGAGGAGAGAGAGAGCGATTAGGGAGGAAAAATCAAACAAGAAAAATGGGCAACCGACACATTCGTTTTCCCTTCTTCCTGCTAAAATTAACAGATCGTGGGACTGGAACTGCCCTCAGGATTTGGTATGACTGATTAGTCCTTTTCTTTTCTTGAATGACAACCGTGTACACAAATCTATCTTTCTCACTATGAGGCAATACTTGGTACTGAAAAGTATATCGGAAATCAATCTCACAGATAAAACCAGCTTTTTGTCCTTTTTTTGTTTAAATTTCAGAAAGAAAATGTGAAATTGAGAGAGGGGTGTAACCTGTCTAAGTCGTCCAAGTACAAAGGCCACCGCTAAGAGTCAATGTCTTTTGCGGACCGTCCAGAAGTTGTTATTTGAGCAGTTTTTGTACCGTCAGAGACGTCCAAAAGTTGTTAATTGGTTACATTTTAAAAAGTAAATAAAATTTTGGGAAATGATTTTTCAATCTGATTATATTTCTAGTCTCATCCGTTTTGGGGGGTTTTCCTGTAGAGATGTTGAGAAAATTCAATTTTCATTTTTAATCTCGCCACCCCGTCATACATCATTACGGGTTGCATTCCACTGCCACACTGACTATGAATATTTAAGGGAGGTGGGCTAGAACCATTTTTCATGGGGTGCCATGTGGTGTCAATTAGTAACAATGAGGGTGAGACCATACATTTTGGTAACTTTTACAAGGTGGGCCTTGACCCCTACCGAGGAGAACAGGATGACATCTTCTGCTTATTCTTCCATGGGGCATCATGTGGTGTCACATGGCACCCCATGAATGACACCTAAATATTAACGTAGCAGAAGATATCAACCTGGGGAGAACTGGACACATCAGCACCGAAAAATAAAATATGCCCCATAAAAGTAAATCACTTTTTTTATGCTGATGCGTCCACCTCTAATGTGGAACTGTGGCATTAAGAGATCACACCAAACCTGAGGCAAAACAAAAGCAAAAGGGAATCTAGATGGGATCCGTATCCTCTGTGCCTCCTTATGGTATGCCACGGTGAACCACAAATACAGAGGAGGGTGGGACATGCAAAAAAGTGTATGGACCCAGCCCCTTCGTGTTTGTGGCACACTGTAAAGTGGCACAGACGATACGAGTCCATCTAGATGATCAAAGGGCTTAAATGTGGGCAGTTTATGTGACAACCTAAATAGTGTATATTCTCTTCAAGAGAATTTCTTGCAGAGAAAAAGCATCCAGCAACCCTCTTGTACCAGGGTTGATATCCTTTGAGACGCCCCATGAGGCAAGACACAAAGGGAACCCTCTTGTGTCTTGCCTCATGAGGTGCTACACAAGGGGCATCCCAGAGGATATCGTTCCCTTGCACCAGGCCTTGGGTGATACATAGTGAAAAAATTAGAAAAACACGCAACAGTCCAACACTAGTGCAAGATGTGGTGGTTCAATTTTTCTGCCACATATTTCCTAGCACAAGAGGATAACCGCAGGCTTTGTCGCTGTAGGAAATCAGCTTTGTATTTTTAATGACTCTTTTTTTGCTAGCCAATTTCTTCTTATCCGTTGCAGGATTGCCTTTCTTAGATAAAGAATTTGGCTTCAATCGCATCTTAACTACATGTTTAGCATCTGACTAAGATATAATATTATTTCGAGTAATGTTTTTTCATATATATATATATAACCCTCTTCATTATGTTTTTATTTTTTGGGGGAGAAGCTCTCCTAATAATGCTAAACACTATCTTTTAAATTCATAATTAAATAAACTAAGGAAATGTTTTGTCTTCTCTATGGAAGACCCAGAGTCAAATCCCTAAAAAGGGGTTGAGGTAGAGGGGGGGGTTGAGGTGGATTGTATCCACTCCTCTTATCCTCTCAGGGGGAGGGCACATCAGCACTGACAAGTGAAATG
>JAOXJP010297598.1:0-18425 GCA_025762735.1 Platanus orientalis | reverse complement strand
TATTTATAAGAAGTAAATAGGGCTAAGCCCTTGATTACAATAAAAGAAATAAAAAAAAAAAAAAAAACAATTATAAGTAGCCCAAAACGTGACCCCTCTCTCTTATAACATAAAAAATGAAAAAGGCCAAAATATCCCCACTTAAGCGAAAAACGAATACCCAATATGTCCTAAGTGTACTAAACATAAAAAAACATCCATATACTCTATAAAAACCCTCCCACAGCTCTATCAAAGGTTCCATTACTTGCTCCACTACTTCTTCCATGACCTTCCCTACTCACCTCCTTGCGTGGACCCCATCATGACTAAGTGTGGACCCCACCTAGCTCCCATGTCCTCATCAAAAGGGAGCTAGAAAGATACTCTCCACCATTATCAGACCTTAGGACAAGAAGTTTAGCACCAAATTGTGTACCAATCATGTTATGAAATAATTTAAATGCGGTACACACATCACTTTTGTTCTTTAACAAATAGATCAATGTTACTCGAGAATAATCATCTACAAAGGTAACAAAGTATCGAAACCCAAATAAAGAGGTAACCGGAGAAAGACCCCAAACATCAAAATGAACAATAGACAAAACCGATGAACTTCTATTATCACTCAATGGATAGACTGAACGATAATGTTTTTGCCAACTGGTAGGGTTCATAATGAAAATTTGTAGAAGAAGAGTGGAATTTAGGAAACAGCTTTCTTAGTAAAGAAAAATATAGATGACCAAGACGTTGGTGCCACTGGAATAACTCATCTGTAGTAGTAGGGGAGATATCCTGCTTTATTGCTGAAAATGCAACTGAAGACTAAGGATCCAAGTCCAGAATATAGAGATCATCCTTCTCGTGTCTTATACCAATAATCGACTTTGTCTCCAAATCATGAAACAAACAATAGGAAGGGAAAAAAGTAACATTGCAATTAATACTTTTGGTGAGTTGACTAATGGACAGTAAATTTAAGGTAAATTTTGGGAACATGAAGAACAGATGACAACAATAAGGAAGAGGTGACAAGTATATCCCCATACCCAGTGACAGATGAGTAAGAATCATCAGCAATACGAACCTTATCTTTCCCAGAACTAATATGATAAGACGTAAAAGGAAGACATACCGCTCATGTAATAAGAAGCTCCTAAATCAATGATTTAAGAACTTTGGAAAGTAGAAACAAACGTTGATAAAGCTGATGCAGATGTACCTAAGCCTGAAGCTCTAAATTATGTGGTAGGAACTACTGAAGGAATCTCATGTTAAGAGACGAGTCAGCAAAAAACATTAATCTCCTCCCACGAAAGACTTTCATCTGATGTAATAGTATTAAGGACTATGGATGCAAGTTGTCTAGTCTTCACTATGGTGATCTGTGCTTGAGAATGCTCACTAAAGAGAGACATGCTGCCCATATCACCTTTACTCAATTAACTGACCCCCCTTTTTTATTTATTTTTCTTTCTTAAGAAAAAAGAAAATCAGTTCACACCCAATAAAGTAGTTCACAACAGCTCTCACGACACAACAAGAAACACAATCAGCTTTCAACAAACACAATGGGGTGGCAAAAACAACACTTTAAACATCAGGTGCCCTCACCAAACATGTGGTTCACTTTAGACATGATGAAACTCGATTACGGATCACAAAACGAGAGCAAACAGATAACAATAACACACTAGTGCAGTAAACCAACCATCAGGTGTATCCGTACATAAGGGGACATGGGTTGTAGAGCTCCCTTATAGCAAGATCAGGACCTCACGATCACTTTCCCTAACCAAATTTGAGGGTTTAGGGCACCAAAGCATGGGTCGTTGAAGAACCCAGCACGTTGTTGTCTCTAGCGGCAACCGAAAGACACGAAATCATAAGATCTCTCTCGATCCTCAACCAAATCAGCAGGGATTTATCCCTAAAGGTTCTTCAAAAAAATGGCCACTCCTTTTTGTGCAATCGAAACAAATGTACTCTATATGAATAGAATCACAAAACTTCAACAAATGGGGGTTTTCGAGTTATAGAAGAAAACCCTTTGAAAAACACAATTAGAAGCTTCAAAAAATCATGCAAAAATCACCATAAATCCCTATATATCACCACAATTCAGGATCTATAAGCTTCAACATTCGTTTACCTCTAACAAGTGTGCGGCTTGCTTACACCAGCCGTACAGACGTTAGCAAGGGTTTTGGCTCATCTGCTTCATCTATATCACCTGGTCATCTCCTAGTGAGCTCTGATACCAAGTTGGTTTAGTTGGTTAATGTTCTTGCAAGTAGTTAGATGAGAAAGAGAAAAAAATGAGAAGAAGAAGTACAAGAAAAAAAGAGATAGAGAATAGAATCGTATTAGAGAGAGTTCTATTATATATGTGTGTGTGTATATATATATATATATATACATGTATATGTATATATGTATATATACATATATACATACATATACATATATATATATATATGTATGTATATATGTAGAGAGATGGCATGGTATACCCAAAGTGCGGTATACCATACATATATATATATATGTATGTATGTATGTATATATGTAAAGAGATGGTATGGTATACCCAAAGTGTGGTATACCATACATATATATATATATATAGTCAATGTGACCATACTACCCTCAATACACTGTATCTCAACAATGTGACCATTGCTTCATTTGCCTTAACTTAAATACTTTTGGGGTCCTTTCCATATTTTAAGGTTCCTTTAAAAATGCCTAAAATTAATTAAGGGCCTTTCAAAAGGGCTTCAGATTGATTTAGGGCCTACCTTAAATTCTTTTCAACAACTGCATTTCCTCCTCAATTCAGTAGGGTTCTTTCCAAAGGGCTTAAATCTTTGCAGGGTTAACTTCCCATTTATTTTTGGCTCACCCTGATTTTTTTGGGGTATTCCTAAAAGGACATAGACACCATGGGAGAAATCAGTAACAATGATCTCTCAACTGAGGTCAAGAAGAAGGTTCGTGAGATGGAATCTATAAAGCTAGAGCTAACTTCCTGCATGAATAAGCTTGAGGCTTTGGTTCAATAGTTGTTGTACGATGGAAGGCTTCCATTTATATATTCAAGGATTAAAAAAAGGTAAAGAGCATGTCCAGGATGGAGAATCATCACAACAACCAAAGTTTTTCTTTGATCATCATAAGGAGCCTTTAGGTCATGAGACATTTCCTATCAGGAAACATAGAGAGAATGGTCATAGATCCTTAACGTAGCCACACTCAGTACTACATGAGGCAGATTTATCAAGTTAGACTTCCCAGATTTTTGTGGTAATAGGAATCCAGATCTATATTTAGATTGAGTGCATAGACTAAAAGCATGTTTCAAGTGGTATGATATTTCAAAGAACCGTAGACTTCAGTTTGTAGAAGCTAAACTAAAGGGGACAACTCTTATGTGGTAGCAACAATACAAAGAGAGCTATGCCAAAGCCAATTTGGGCATCTTGTCTACATGGGAAGAATTAAAGGCAACAATGAATAAGAGGTTCAAACCTCAGGATTTCAAACAGAGATCCCACATCCAGTTATATTAGTTGAAGGAAGGTCATCTCTTGAGAAGTATACCAACAGATTTCAGTACCTTGCTACTCGAGCAGATATCAGTTAGAATGATAAGATTCTCGTCTCATTATTCAGGCAAGGATTGCAGCCTCAGATTTTCAAAAGGCTTAGCTACCACTACTATACTAGTGTGTATGATGCCATTAGAGTTGTTTACCAGATAAAGGAAGATCTATAGTTATACCAAAGGAAGATCTATAGTTATACCAGATGAAGAAGCCTATTATGCATGCCAAGACTTGACCACCTAAATCAACTCGCCAAACATCACCTCCTAGACACAGGAACTTATAGGGTTTTATTCCAAAGTTCAAGAGTGATAAATTCTTGATCTGGAAAGGATATGGGCATCATAAATCCCAATATCTTAGCAAGTTCATGGGCTTTACTGAAAAGAAGCTAACGGATGATGATGACTCAGAAGAAGAAATCTATGAGCCTATTGAGGTGATGGTTAGGGAAGCTGAAGCGGAAAAAGCAAGGCAAAAGGCAAACAAGGGTATCACTAGAGTGGTCCGTCCTTTGTTGTGATGCGGACATCCAAGATGAAGTGGGGCCCACGAGACATGTGGGTAGGATCCACACATGTGATCTTTGTGGCAGCCAAGTGGGAGACGTATAGAGCATCTTAGAACTGATTTAATTAGTATTTAATATTAGTCATTATCTTTTATTTCTTTTGAATTTATTTTAGAGTTCTTATGTAATTAGGAGTCTTTTAAGTCAGAATTGCAATCCCGTTTTTTCTCTTTAGACCATTTTTTGGAGGGTCAAAAATCATCCATTTGAGTTTATTTTAGTGTCTTTTGAAAGGTTATTCAATTACCTTTCTAACGAGACCAAGATCTTAAGAATCTGATATGATTTGGGAAAGTTATGGCCAAAATATTGGTAGGTATCACTTAATTACAGGATTTTATTAATTTAAAAGTTTTATTTGTAGGAAACCTAATTAGAGTGGGATTTTAAAAGATTGGCACGTAATGTTTATATATAAGCTCGTAATCCACAATTTTATGAATGAAATTTATGAATAAAGAATTTTCTTGCGTTCTAGCTCTTGGCTAGTGTGTTCTTTCTTTGTGAAGTCTAAAAACTATGAGTGGTTTTCCCAATGGTGGATTCCTTAGATTTATTCAAGTTTGGTGAAGGTCAAGATCCTCCGTTTTGGGTTTGGAAAAGCTTTGAATGAGGTTTTTATCTTTTCTTTTTTCTCTTTTATTGTTTCCGCTACATCACTTTGGGTTTTATTGATATTTTTTGCTATCATTTTACATTAACTTTGATATCATCTCTATTATGCTACATCATGTTATATTTGTAGATAAAGATCAAACCAAAGAAGAGGCATCCTACTTATCCATGGCATCCTGCTCCACATGATGGACCCATAATTCTTTGACTCCACCCCAAGTCAAAGGGGTTGAATTTTCCAAGAGGGGGAGAATTAAAGCGGTAGCATTAATTTGACTTAAGAAAGTCCAACCATTGTAGAAGCCCAAAACCAAGAATATGAAGCCAAAGAAAGAATCTAAGTGTTGTCCATAATTTCTTTTAATTAATTTTTGGTTTTCACGGGTTGTTTAGTAATTTCCTATGTGATAAGGCCATTAGAGCCAATTAGAAAGTGGTAGGGTAGTTTTAGAATGTTTTCCTTAATTTTCTGCATTTTTTAAAGTCTTTTTATGGGATTTTTACACACTAAAGGGGTGGAGTATTTTGGTGATTTTTGTAAAAAAAATCTTATAAAAGCCTTCTAAACCTTCATATATGATTAGTTGATTGAATAAGAGATTATTGGTGAAATTTTGAGCAGTTCGTGGAGTGTCTCTCTCTGTCTCTCTTACATCCCTCAAGGTTTATTAGGTGAGAATTTCTCTTTTATTTTTTCTTTTTTCTTTCTCTCTTTTTTTCTCTCTAACGTGCAGCCATTTCTAACCCTTTTTGTTCTTCTAAAACACATTCTTCTTCTCCATATTACTTCATTCATCGATTCTTTCATCAACTTCTTTATTCTATTAATATTTTCTTTCTTTTTAAACACTTTATTGAATTTTTAAAACAGTCACGAAATTCAGACTTCTCTCAAATCACCAATTCAAACTAAAAATCTTTTTAAACCTAGCATCCTTATACCTAAACCTATCATCCCATACCAAAAACCCTAATTAATAACCCTAAATCCCTCACTTTCTTAAATCCTAAGCACATCCCCCATTCTAATCATACAACCATAATCCCCTTTTCTTTTATTTTTTTTCATATAAAACACTTTCTAGGGATATACATAGGTGGGTGAAAATGTGTCCCCTGGTGTCCCCTTACTGTGCACTCCGAATTTTAAAAACCCGCCGTTCTTGATTTTGGACAGATTTTGGGGGATTTTCTTGATTTCTTGATTCTTCTAATCAATTTCTTCATCTATTTGATTTAAAACATTAGTTTGATCATTCTTGGATCATCTTTCTTAATAATTGCTTATTCTTTATACATTTCTTGAATTTATTATTATTTTTCAGTACATTAAAATTCAAGAATTGTTTTTTATTGATCTTTCTTGTTATTTTTAGACTTTTGAATCTATTTTCCTATTGTAGGAGATCTTTCTTTGAATTCTACATCAAGGTTGTCATAAGATAGCTTTTAGAAGTATTTGGTCTTATAAAAACAAGCCCTAACCATTGTAATCACAACATGATGGTATGAATAAAAAATTTCTGATGAATTTCTCCCAACATGAGTGAAGTTTTCTCTTCTTCTTCATGCCTTGGCTTGAAATCTTGGTTGGTGGTTTCCAAGATCAAGGAGCTGGTGATTTCTCCTAAGGTATGTATCTTCTATCCTTTCTTATTCTTCTTCTTCTTCTTTCATTCTTTCTTTTTGATCATCTGCTGTTCTGCAACCAGTCATTAAATATCCTTGAAAACCCTTCAAGAAATCTTTTTTTGACTGTTTCTTGAACCCACGATTTTGACGTACATACCCTACCTGATCTCCTACATGTGCAGCAGCCATATAACCCCCTTCCTAATAGTTACTGATTGCTAAGACCCAAAACCCATAACCCTCCTACCTGCAGCAGATTTGGGATCACTTCCCAAGTTATTCTTGGGTTATAAACCACCACCCTAATAGAATAAAAAAACCCTGCTGCAGATCTGTTCTGATGACTCTCCATTGTTTTCCTGGATTAAGTTGAAGTCTCCCTTCACCTAAAGCCTCTGTAAACAGTACCAGAAAGTTGTTCCTCAAGCCTGATATGAAACTTGTGATATACTGCTTGGCAGTATCAGGTTAACAATTCATATATTTACTGATTTATAATTCTGGTTTTGTCTCACCTCATATATCCATAGTATCACTTTCAGAGGATATATCCAGTTCCCTAGTTAAGCATAATTCCATACTTCAAATCTGCCCTATTATACAGCCAGAATCCCTATTGTTTTGATCCTATAGCTACCCACTACCTATTTGATTATTGTCCTGAACCATATTATACACTTTTCCTTGTCAGAATTATCCGAAACCTTGTGAGTTTATATTCATGCTTTAGAGGCCTAGTATCCTTCCAACTTTTTCAGCTTTCAGATAATCATAGCTTGGATTTCCTTATAGTTTAAATTCTGCCCAGAATTTCCAGCCAATGTGTTTTTACAGTCCTCTTTGTCTAGACTTCATTAAATCCGTGATTGAAGCTCATTTAAACTTGATGTTATATCTTAATACCTGATGCTTGTGCTACAAAAGTCTTTACTTGCTTCCCCATTACTCTGAGTGTTGTCACCTAATACCCATTTGGTAAAGTTCCTAAGAGGGCTTTCTACTGTGTGCTGCATCAGTATGGACTGCCAAACATGACAAGCTCCAGAAATCTAGACATGTGGACACACCCAATTATATATATATATATATATATATAGAGAGAGAGAGAGAGAGAGAGTTACAAATAGCTGGTAGTATGAGAACTCAGAGCTACAGCAGTAGCTTATCTTAAGAAAAGTCACAAACCTGCTGCCTGGCAGTCCCCAATCTCTCAAATAGCAAGAAACCTTATCCATAAGTGTCCAATCCTATGTTTGAAACATGAAGACAGGTGTGGCATCTGAAGTACATCCAATAAGTTTATTTTATTTTTTTTTTGTCCCATATCATAGCCAAATATTACCAAAATAGAAGCCAGGAAATTTTCTGAAACATAATGGTGACTCAAATGAATTAGAATCCACAAGTTAAGTCATGGATTGAATTGCATATCATGACTTACACAAGACAAGAACAATTGACTAGCCTGATTTGAAGTTTGAAAAACAGTATCAATATTATGAGAGAAGAAAAAGAGGGAAAAAAATTCTTTTGAAAAGTTCAATAATCAGAATTTTGAGGTGATTCAATATCCTTCAATGCATGTACCAAGCAGAAGAGCCTGCACTTCAGTAGTGATCAGACTTTGAACCAAAAAGGTGTCGCGATTAAACTATGCAATAAAGAACTCTGTTTCTCCAAAAGTTCCAAGAAGAATATAATTGAAACAAATTGGCAAGGTTATTGGAAAAATACCTTAACATGGCTCCTCTTATGATAAGTTCTAATGTAATCTTAGTTTCCCAGATACTAAAAAGAAATGTAGATCTTGTGAACAAAACAATTTGAGAAAAAGACTGGGATCATATACCTTGATCATCACAGGAAAGCCAATCTCATGGGCGAGTTGAACAGCTTCCCCTATGCTCTGTTATTGCAATTGACATCAAAGATTGAAGAAACTGATACCAAAATTAAACTTAACTTTATTAGAGTACCATGATGTTTATGTAGATCTCCTTGCATGTCATTAATACAGTGAGAATATGACCGAGAAATTTATTCTATTTTTTTGTTTTTGACCAAGAAAATTATAAATTGATAAAGAAAATGAGATAACAGTGTACAATTAAAGGTTAAGATTCCCAGACAATTGTTGGATGCCATACCTGTAACAATCCATCACCTCCTGGTACAGTTGGAACTCCAGCTTTCTTTATTGTTTCTGTAACGTCCCTGCTATAGACGTTAAAAATAAATTTAAATTTAAATGTGAGTTCTTTGAGGGACTCAACCTCCTTACGTTAGAGACGTTTTTGGGATTTCAAAGATATCCTCTTTCATTAGATAACTTCAAAATAAGTAGTTATCTCTCCTTAGATCTAGGAAGATATCAGATTACATCAACAAAAGAAACTAACATATCTTACCGACGGAAGACTAGGAAGCTAACAAATCAAACCAAAAGACTAGGACTATCCCAACAACTTGCCAGCCGTCAATAACAACCCTTTTTATTGTGGAACAAGAAATCATCTTAGAGAAATTCAGGGATACTATTCAACGTCCAACTCGCATGGCTCCATAAAGTTACTATCCATATGGCACCCATCAAGTGGTGCTCCCCGCTCCCAGCTGCAGTGTGCCAAGTGTATGACACGAACATCTAACCTTTTTCTGGGATTGGGTAAATGAACACATTAAATAGGACAATGTACGTGCACACAAATTTAGAAATTGCACACAAATTCGTGGATGGCTTAGTCTTCAATTAAATAAGGAAGAAAATGTTCTGTGACAATACTGTTACAAGTTAAAGCTTGAGAAAATGAGGGAAACTGTACTTTTTTTCCCACCTTCATGCTATCTAATACACAGGGATACCAGATGGGAAACTTGGTACAATCACCTGAGGTGTTGAACCTTTCCCTTCATGTTGTCTGATGCATGGGGATACCAGATGGAAAAACTTGGTAAAACTATCTAGAGTGTTACATTTTTCCCATGTTTTCTCATTTCTTCATATATTTGCTCACTCACCTGTTCCCACCAAAAACGGTAGGAAAAAGAGGGGAAAGGAATGGAATGAAATGAAAAGTGACTTTTCTTTTTTTTTTCCCTCTCATTTTCTTTTGGTCTCTTAAAAAAAATAATAATAAGCCATCTGCTTTACGCTTTACCTTGTACACCCACGTTTTACTTTTCCCTCCTTTTCCCATGGTTTACCTTGTAACAGACAAGGCCTAAAATGTATGTAGTATGTATGGCGAATGATAAGCTAACATGTCTTGTGTTCGGGGTTTAAAAACGCCCAAAAGAGTGTTCAGATGAAAAAGTAGGCGTTCAAAAAGAGACCCCAAATTCAAAAAAACCATCATATGTCAATCAATGCACGGTTATAGAGGTCTATATCAAGCTGAAAATATTACTTTTAAACAAAAAAAATGTTTTATAAATGCAATAAAAAAAATTCCCTTTTATCTCTCCACACACACACACACACATATATATAAACAAACCAAACTTTAGTGAGCCGATCTTTTAGCAAGATGAGCTTAGTGAAGCTCGACTCAAGCTCACTTAGGAAACGAGCTAAAATCAAAGCTTAGGCTTAGCTCACCGAGCTTTAAACAAGGCTCAGGCTCGGCTCATAACGAGCCGAGTCCTAAGCTAAGCAGAGCTAACTTGGCTCATTGACAGCCCTAACCAAGTTCAACTGTCGGTTTACATGATCTAACCGTGGTTTCTTCAATTAAAGTAAAATGTAATAAATACCCAAAAAAAATAATAATAATCATAATCCATTAGAAGGCTTATGACTGAGTTTTTAACTTTTAGACATACCAAAAAATGTAATAAAATACCAAAGTGGGATTGGAATTTGGAAAGATGCATTTCTAGTTTTTTCTTCTTAATTTGCTAAAAAATAAAAACCAATTGGTTTTATTAGAATTGGATTTGTAAAATCCTGGCCTGTTTTCACTGGTTTTGCTAGTTATATCTGGTTTTTGGAAAATTATGGTTTTAAGCTTTTATAAAACCGTTTATGTTGTCAGTTCCGGTTAAACCGGGTCAAATGACGCGATTCGGTCCAGTTCTCAAAATTTTGCTTCTTATTGTTCCCATTGTTTTGTTTTATTTTGCCAAGTGTTATTTATAATAACTAGTAATTTTGTAACTTGAATAAAAAATGAAAAGACAAAAATCGTTTGCCAAAGGTAAGTAATTTGCTTCTTCTTATCCAACGTGTCGGTTTCATCCAACTCAATGCTAGTTAAGACATATAGTATGAGAAGGGCAAATTGGTATTAGAAAATAACATTTTTACAATTCCAAAATACCTCATCTATCTTCCTTCTCATCTCTATCTTCTTCTCTAGAGTGCACTATCTATTTCTATAATGACCTCAAGTTTTATAACTTTATTTAGGCGTGAATCTAAGTTGCTACTAACCAAATTTATAAACCATTCATTATAAAATTTTCACATTTACCTTACCATGTGGGTTACTCAAAAACTTAACCTTAGGCATAACATGGAGAATGGAATAAGAATCAATTAATATCTAATCATTTGTCTCTATGTGTAACATAAATGTAAAGCATCTATAAAACTAGTCTTGCATCTTTATAATTGAAACATGAAACTGTAATTCCTAAGTATATAACCTCAAGATTAATACAACCCCATAATAACCTCAAATAATGGTAAAGTCTAAAATGAATTGAAAGCAGCTAAAAGAAAGCAGTTGCCACATGCCTTCCTTCTGACTTCTAGGCATTCCAGCAGCATACCTGTACTAAACCTCACTTGAAAAAATGACGTGGATGGGTGAGATCCACGGCTCATAAGTAGATACACAAAACCTACTATGGACCCAGGCGGGTAAGACACGAATCTTTCAATATAAAAATACTGAATATGTCTTCATATAGAATATATACTAATTTCTCGTGTGTAGGCATGTGTTAGTGTATATATATCATCTACTAGTTATCATACAAGATTTTATTTATACATGTCATTCTTCTAATATTTATGCATAACAATATGCATGATTTTACTTAAACATGTTATTATTCTAATATCTACGCACAACAATATGCATGATTCTACTTATACATGACATTTTTTTACTATATGTACATGGTGATATGCTTAGCAATATAAATATACAATGACATGGTAAGTATTTCTTAAACATATCATGATAGGGATAATTAATGAAATCCTAATAATCATCTTCTAACGGTTTTCATGCATGGCCTACACATTATCAACAAGAATAAGCATAGGTAAACTACTTCAAAGTAAACATGCATCATTATTATGCATTTAGTAGCTATAACAAGACAATCGGCATGGTGAGACATATGTAGATAAACTTCTATTCTTACAAATTCATCTTTACTTTAACATTTATTGTTTATATTATAGGTTTCATAAACTCTTACAATTTGTCTTGTTCAACATAGTTCATTTTCTCTTACTTGCCATTATCCTTAGTATTTTTATTCCTTAGGTTCTTTCACTACTTATCACTTTATCAAATTCTACTTATCATTTCAAAAAGCTTTCAATATAGCAACTTTGGGAGAAATCTATCTTGGAGGAAGATGTGGTTTTAAAAGAAGAAGATCTAGCAAGAGAGGAGGAGAATAATGTATCGGATATGGGATGGCCATGCTGAGCTATAAGATCTTCCATTATGTGGGATGGGATCTTCTTTTTTTAGTTTTCACTTATCATTGTCTTAAGGCTATATCTTCTTCTTTTCATATGTACCTTTAAACTTTGATCTTCTTTTTAAAGAGTATGTAATTTCATTCTTTTTTTGACATTTTTCTTTTCTTAATCATATTAAGGACTTCCATTTTCATTAGTAATTTAATTACTTTCATTTCTTTTCATGGAACTTCATTTTCTTATAAAAATTATGGACTTCTTCTTACTTATAAAACTTCGAATTTTTTTTTCATTTTTTTATCTTAATATTTTTCTTCTTTACATGACTTATAATTTCTCTTTACTTTGAAGCCTATATGTTTCTCTTTCTTCTCTTGTCATAGTTTCACTCTTCTTACATATTTTATGCACTTCCCTATCCTTATGATACTTAAGGTGTTCCCATTTCTTGTCTTTTCACTTTTTTTTTTTACATAGTTTATAAACTTTACTTCACTTTTGAAGCTTATAGGATTCTCTTTCTTTTCTTAGTTTTTTTTACCTTCTTATGAACTTCATTTTTCTTCTTATCATAGTTTCTTTTCTTTCTCCCCAGTGGTGGGGTCTTTTGATTTATTTATACTATGTCATATTAAATTGTATCTTCAATAGCAAGGGTCATCGACATATTGAATTATAACCCCAATAGAAAAAGTCATCGAAATATTGAATTATTATCCTAATAGCAAGGGCCATCACTTACACTCACTTACATTTTTGCTTCACTTTCTTAAATTTTCTTTCACTTACTTATACTTTGATTCACTTGTTTACACTTTGGCACTTTGTATTTTTCCTAATGGCAAGGGTCGTCGGCATATTGAATTATAACCCCAATAACAAGGGTCATCACTTACACTTTCTTACATTTTTGCTTCACTTTCTTAGATTTTCTTTCACTTATACTTTGGCTCACTTATTTACACTTTGGCATATTATATTATTCCCCAATGAAAATGGCCATCAACATATTGAATTATAACCCCAATAGCAAGGGTCATCGGCATATTGAATTGTAACGCCAATAGTAGAGGTCATCAGTATATCGAATTATAACCCCAATATCAAGAGCCATCCCATGCATACATTTTCTCTTTATGTCTTAGTCACTTTTACTTCTCAATTAACACTAGACATCATTTAGCTCCTGTAGGTATCATAGAAAGCCCAATCCACCCACTTCGAGGGACATAAATGTCTAGTCCAATCGCATGCAGGGTTTTGGGTTTACAGTAGCCACCAACTCTAATATTTACAGATGGAGTTAGAAAGGGTGCGGGTCTTACGGCCTGGGCTAGACCCGTAAGCCTAGGATGACTCTTAGACTAGTCTGGTTTTTTAGAGATTAGGGTAAGCTGTTTGGTTGTAATTAAGGAAAGTGTTAGGCACCTCAATTACCCACCTTTTATAGGGTGGCTCCTCTAACCTAACAATATTCAAATATTATTAAACTGAACCTGATAGATGCGATTGACATTTTTCTGTCAGTACACCTAAAACTGCATTTAGTATGCCTGAACTCATGTCATACGCCTGAATTTATTCTGAAATAAAGTTCAAGCATATAACCTAAAATTATCCCACAGTGGACCCTTTTGTGAATACAGCCCATTTTAGTATTCCAGAGATGGGAACAAAAGCTTTCCTTTGTTCTGGGTATGTGGAAAATTCACTCTCTACTTCCTAATCACCAGAGAGGGTAAATTTGGAAGTTCCTTGAATGGTACGCCTGATCTTCAGGGGTACGCTTGAACTTTTACAGAAGTGAAAATTCAGGCGTATAGACTATAATAGACCCCACTAGGGATCTCCAAGTGAATTGAAGGTTAGGTTATTCATTAGATGAGTTTATTAGTCTTAGGGTGTTATATGGGCCCACTGTGCAAGGGGGGATAGATAGGGACCATATTCAGACACAGTACACCTGAACTTCAAGGTACGTTTGAATATTCCCAATAGTATAAGTTTAGGTGTTGTCCTAGGTGGGCCCTATTGGGGTTCTCGAAAGGACCATAAACCTGAAAGTTTGAATAAAGGGGTTTGAGGGTTTGGAAACTCTTGTGGGCATACAGGGTACACAGGGACGAGAGGAGGAGGTATTTGGGTCAGTATGCTTGAAATTAGGTTGTAAGCCTGATCTTTAGGGTACGCCTGAACTTTCACGGAAGTGAAAATTCAGGCATATGTCCTAAGTAGGCCCCATTGGGGGATCCCAAAGGATCAAAAGTCTGGTTTCATTATCAAAGGGATTTGACAACCTTAGGACCCTTGTAGGCCCACTAGACAAAGGATTAAGGGTTGCAGCACTTAGGTCAGTATGCCTGATATCAGACTATAAACTTGATATTTAGGGTACGCCTGAATTTACACCTGAATGCAAATTCAAGCGTATTGGTTCTGGGCCAGAAACCAACAACCTGTTTTTCATGCTTTTGGACCATCAAAAAGAGTCAAATGGACTTGGGGTTTTTCAAGGGGTTGGGTTAACACCCCAGACACTCCTCTGAAAAATATCAACCCCTTTTGAAAAGGGTAGGCCCCCTTTTAAATTTTCCAAAGTGGGTGGGAATTTGACCGTTTCACATAGTCCAAGTGAAATTCCTGAGTGGTGGGGCCCATTTTAGGGGTTACACACCCATGGGATTGATCTCAAATTTTACAAGAAACATTTTGACAATATTATAAGACTATTTTTTAAAAAATTAGAGCAAGACAACCAGTACATAAAAATATATTTAGCAAATAAGTGGAGTGATAAAAATTAATGCAGAACAGGGATAGAAGAAAATTAATTCAAACAAAATTACAATAAAATACCGAAATGTAAATAAAATGACATAAAAAATTAACTAAAACATGTAAATTAGTTGACTACAACATGAAGAAAGAAATAAATCAAAATCATAAAAGTAGAGAACTAAAATTCGGGTACCTCACTTGGCTCAAATTGTGGGGTGTAAAAACACTCCAAAATAGTGAACAAGTTGGACCTGTTTAAGGGGTCAAATGAATTTCAATGAGGACAAAATTTATAAATTTGAAGCCTTAATTCTCTCCTTTTGAATAATTATCACTCCTACACCATTGAATGCACAAAAAAATACATAAAGAGGGGAGACAAACTTGTCTCCTCTATGTCCCACCTTGGGGCTTCTTTAAGGGGTCAATAATTGAGCTCATTACAACAGAGGGATGGTATTAATCATAAGAACAAGGGGATATAATACTGACCTAGGGATAAAGTTTTCTTTCATTTCCTCTTCCTTTCTTTCTTTCTTTCTTTCCCTCTTTCTTTTTCTCTTTTCTTTTGTCTCTTTTTCTTTTCCTTTTCTCTTTTCTTTCTTTTCTATGGAAAATTTTCTCCAAAATTGAACCTCTCTATCATGGCCGGCTCGGGGTATTTATAGGTGGGGCCAAGGATGGGGGGTGATGGGTGTGGGTGAACACGGATCGGCATGTTTTGGTGGGGTCCACCAAAACATGTGGTGGAGAGGAGGACAAAATGGAGGATTCCTAGCCACATGTGGGGGATTTTTGGTGTAATCTTCCCATTGGTCTAGAGACGAGGATAGCTTGGATGGGGTACATGTGGCAAGGGGGGAGAAATGGAGGGTGATAGTAAAGAGGTGGACAATGAAGGTGGGGATTAGGCTATGGATGAGTGGTGGATGATGGAGTGTGGGTTGATCTTGGCCTTTGATCATGAGAGGGAGAATGGATTTGTGCCATGTAGCAAGGGGGGAGAGATGGAGGGTTGTAGTAAGGAGGTGGAAAATGAAGGGTAGAGATTAGGTGGGTTAAAAGATCTAGTCCATTAGATCATGGCCCTCCATTAAGCACATCTTGGTTTGTTGCCGAATCAAGGGCCTTAATCCAATACTACTTTTAGGATATTTTATAAAAAGTAATAATTACTTTTTGAAAATATCAAAAAGTAATGATTGCTTTTCTTGAAAATATCAACATTTTTTTATTTATTATTTTGGTCATTTAACTGTCCGGGCATGCTTTTTGGGTTCTGTAACTTAGAAAGTTTCAAGGCTTATATGTTTTTCGCATCTCTCAGATGCTCCGATCGCAATGCAACTGTCAGAATTGGATTCAAATGAGTGTAGGTAGGTAATAACTAAGTTCGAATCGCTCTGAAATACTTCGAACCCATACAAGAGAGTAAGATGGTAAAATTGATTTCCAGAATCTTGATACAAAAGATAACCGTCAAATTATGTGAGACACAAGCTTAGACTAGTCATGAAATTAATACCTGAGTCAAAATCTGTACTCAAAACCCTGATCTGTGTCGAACTGAATTCTCGACTAATCGGAGATGGTGGGATTTTTTTGGGTCATTGAATATTTTGGAAATTTGAATCTAGGCAACACAAGATCTAACTGATCGATAATCTATTTGGAGCACTCCAAATTATCTAGAGCGCTCCACTTTCCCAGGATGTTGGTAGAGAGGCTCTCAGGCCATCTCCAACCCTAGGAAGGTGGTGTTGGGGGCCTTAAGGGTCTCTTTAAGTGTTTTTGTAACACCCTGCACTCTACTTAAAGGGTAAAATGGAATTTTTTTCCCCATAAGGATATATTTATCATTTAACATATCTTATATAGACCTTAAAGTGGTTTAGAAACATGTTGGACTAAGCTTGAAGTGTTATATTCAAATTGGGCCTTAAACATGTCAAGTTCAAAAGTTATCTTGATTGCGTAATTGGGGTCACTTATTGGGATCACTGACACCAATTCCGAAGGAATTAGAGATTGAATCATACCTTGTTGGAAATATCTTGAAGTCTAGTTTCCAATCTAAGAAGTGGAACCCAATTTAGAGTTTTTTTTTATAGAAAGTAATGGCCAATCTCCCGCAGGATGTTTTTGCTGAGAAATTCTGGGAGGTTTCAGGTTGCACAGATCGGTTGCCCGCAACACCCCTTAGGTGATCAAGATGGGTACCTGGGTCGACCACTGACGGGTTAACGAAATTTAAGTTAAGGATTTCACCCTAACGAGATTGGAACCTTTCTAAAAGAATAGTCTTGAACTTAAATGGTATTTAACCCATTTTTATACTCAAATAGGATTAGAACACACCTAAATCATAAGAGGGAAAGGGAGAGAAGGGGAATGAGATCCCCAAATTGGGAAAGAGAATGAAAATCTTCTACTTCAAGGAGCAAGAGGATTGAAAGTTGAGGAAGTGGTTTGTGTAAGGTGATCAAGAGAAGAGAATGACTGTAAGTAAATCTTACACACTATGGATGATTTGATGTCTATTCCTCTTTAATTCTTTGGAGTTTGTATTGAATCCTTTGAAATATCTGAAATGTTTGAAAATCTTGATCCAACTCTTTAAACTTTAGAGTTAAACTTCTTAGTTAGTAATTCTAGCTTTCTATAGTTGATTTGATGTAACTTCCTCTTTGGATTCCTTTTATTCTTGTGTTTTGGTTATGGAAACTCATTGAAATCTCTGACAACTATGTGAATCATTGAATATAAGCTTCTTAGTAAGTAATTCTTGCACACTATGGATGATTTGATGCCAATTCCTCTTTGATTCTTTGGAGTTTATATTGGAAACCCTTTGGAACCTCTAAAATGTTTGGAAATCTTGATTTTAAATCTTTGAATCTTTGAATATTTGAATCTTGGAACATGTGTTTCTCTTGTAAGTAAATCTATCTTACTATGGATGATTTGAAGCAAGTTCCTCTTTGATCTTTGAAATTAGTAATTGAATCATTTGGAATCTCTGAAAAATCATTGGTTAAACCTTTAAATATGGTTTGATTCTTAATTTAAATTCTTTTGTAAGTAAATTTAGCTTCCTATAATTGGCTTGATGTGACTTCCTCTTTGGATTCCTTTGATTCTTCTGTTTTGGTTATGGAAACTCATTGAAATATCTGCAAACTATGTTGAATCATTGAATTTAAGCTTCTAGTAAGTGAATCTTGCTATGTCATCCACATAGGCTACTTTGATTGGTGGATGGAAAGTAAAGGATGAGATGAAGTAGTACACAATTTAATCAAGGGTGGAGAGGATTTTGTGCTACTTCACAAGGGTTTTATTGACCTCAAAAAAACTCAAATAATTATCGGAGGGATGAAATGGTGCATTTTGAGCTGTAATAAAGTGCTTTGACTAATTCATTTACGACTGCAGTATCTGGGAAAACCTCTTTGGGAATGCCTAACCTCCTAGAGTCCAGGTTTGTTCTTCCTAAACCAATGATGCTTAGAGTCTTAATGCCTAAATGTTGTTATGCTATCCTTATGCTATCACATGACCCGAGTCAAAA
>JAOXJP010297588.1:0-18425 GCA_025762735.1 Platanus orientalis | reverse complement strand
CATCTAAAAACACCAAAATCAAGCAAAAAAAGTCAAGTTTTGGCCATAAAAAACTAGGTCCAAAGAGAAAAACGGGATTACAACTAAAACCCCCAAAAAACTAAACTAACTATGGTACTATTAGCCTTATTACAAAATTGGCACTAATTAACACTTCTAAAATAAATAAATAACAGGAAAATAAATTGCTTTACTAGAATTGACAAAGAGGCCTATCCATGGTCATCCAATTTCTTCTTCTTTGCATAGAATGTTCCCGCATTAGAAGTGTAGTTTAGCTTCCTTCTTATCTAAATAAATGGATTGCTGACTAGCTTTTTCAAAAGTTCTTGAGGTCTTAGGTTAGGGGACCCTCTATCTTCTTTTTCTTTCTTTTAGCAGCTGAAGCTGTGGGAGGGATGCTTAAAAGAGCCTCTGAGAGGGGTCTTTTTGAAGGATTTTTTGTACCGGTGATGGTTATCCAATCACACATATTCAGTTTGTAAATGAATGTGTTTTGAGGTGCTTTGAGGTGATCTTGGGATTAAAAATTTAATTTCTCCAAAAGTACCAGGCGTGGGGGAGGTTCCCAACTTGGTCTCTCTAGCCAAAAACTTGGGTTGTAGGGTGGGATTATTTCTGCTACTTGCTTGGGTCTGGGCCTTCCTTTAGGTGCAAGATAAAAGTAAGGATATTTGGGTAAAGGTCATAGAGAGGATCTAAGAAAGATTGGTGGGGTGGAAGAGTTTATACCTCTCAAAATGGGGAAAGCTCACTCTTATAAAGCAGCCCTGGCAATCATTCCATATACAACATGTCCCTTTTTGTGATTCACATATGAGTCAAAAAACAAGAAAATTTACAACATGATTTTTATGGGAAGAATGGAAGAAATCTTCTAGAAACCATCTTGTGGATTGGAAGGTGGTCTAAAGACCCAAAGAAGGGGGGATTGGTCTTCAAAGTATCAGCTTGGTGGATAAATCCCTTTTACACAAATAACTTTAGGAATTTGGGTAGGAAGAGAAAAGCTTATAGAGAAGAATAATTGCTGCTAAGTATGGTGTAGTTAGTGGTTGGAAGGGGCAAGTGGTGGATATCCCTCATGGGAAAGGTATATGGAATGGAAATATGAGCAACTGGGAAGAGTTTATGTGGGCATTAGCTATACAGTGTGGAATACTAGAGAAATCAGATGCTGGGAGGATCACTGTTCGCTGGTGCAGTGCGAACATCCTCAACAGAGAAATTACAGAGGTGTTTTGGATAGCAAAGGCTAAAGACAAAATTGGGAGACGACATTTCAAGGATTGGGGGAGATTTCTTGGCATCCAAGTTTGAGGAGAGATGTTATTGTTTGGGAGTTTCTCTCAGATATCAATCTTCTGGGGAGGATAGAGATGGTGCATATGAAGGGGGGCAGGGGGGGAAGATACAAGGTTTTAAACTCCACAGACTCCCACTACTTTTTTGGTAAAATCTTGCTTTTCTCCTATTAAATAAAGCATACCCGATAACGATCCCTTCGAAGGAAATTTGGTATCCCCTTGTACTGTCAAAGTGCAATTTTTTGTTTGGATGGCAGTCCTAGGAAAGATGTTGGCATGAGATAGCCTCTAATAAAAACATTGTTTATCTCCCAAATGCTTGTCCTTCGTTATGGCAATAAGGAGAGTAATGTCCACTTGCTACCTCATTGTCTGTTCTCTTTAGAAAATTTGCCATGCGGTGGTCAACGCCAGTTTGTTGGAAAGAAACAATGGGGTGATTCAACAATTATGCTGAACCTGGATTCAAAATGCTTTTAAGGGCTAACAATTTCATTTATTTATTGAGGTTTCATTGTAAGAGCTGTTTAAATGTAAATAAGGATACATTGTTAAATTAGTGGGACATGTTACTGGCTTGTTAGTGAGGGTGATTTTTGTATTGAGGTGGTTTTTGGGATCTTGTAGAAGGTGGTTCCATTCCTTTGCTAATTAAAAAAAAAGTACTATCCTTTTTAGAGAAGAAAATAAAATGGGAGAAAAAGAGATTTAAGGGTTGAGTTATTCATTAAAAAAAAAAAAAAAACAATTTAAGGTTGAGTTAAAAGTTTGGGGTTTCTTCCTCTATCATTTCTAAAGTAAAAAAGGCATTGAAAAAGATGATTACAGAAGGATTATGACCAATGGTATTCTTCTCTTTTCTTTTCTTTTTATTTTTTATTTTTTTATTAGACCAAATGGTATTCCAATTGAGGTTTGGAAATGCATAGGAGACTATGGCTTATCTTGGTTAACTAAATTGTTCAACATGATCATTAGAACTAAGAAAATGCCGGATTAATGAAGGAAAAGTAACATATATTCATCCAAAAAAAAAAAAGAGAAAGGAAAAGTACTGTGGTATCTATGTAAGTAACAATTTAGGGGTCATTTAGTGACTTTGGGAAAGAATGATTGAGCATAGACTAGAGGAATAGTGAGGAGAGACATTAATGCTTATGGTTTAATGGAAGATATGGCCCTAGAAAAAGTGGAATGGCAGAATAGGATTCGTGTTCCTGATCCCAAGTAGTTGGGATAACACTATGTTCAATTGAGTTGACTTACAATTTCCTCCAGTGTCCTCAGAGAGTATCAACCTTCGATAGGCATCAAAGGGATATCGTATGAAAGTATATCGTATGAAAGTACATACATTTAAGAACCCAGTGAAATGGCCTTCATTAAGAACTATTGGATTATTTTAAGTTTCAACTTATCTCTACATGGGCATTGTTAACATTAACTTTGAAAGTAGATTCCATTGACAAACATTGCATATGCCATTCTTGTTTCTTGTCTTGAGCATTTGGATACTGATTTAATGTGCTCCTTCCTGCCTTATCATGATATATCAACAGAGAAGCCAATAATTCACCGAGATGTGAAATCATCCAACATTCTGCTGACAGAGAGCTTTAGAGCTAAGGTTGCTGATTTTGGGTTTGCACGACTTGGTCCAATGGAAGCCGATCATACGCATATATCAACCAAAGTGAAAGGGACAGCGGGTTACCTTGATCCAGAATACCTGAAGACCTATCAACTCACCCCCAAGAGTGATGTGTATTCATTTGGAATTTTACTTGTAGAAATTCTGACTGGACGTCGCCCAGTGGAGTTTAAGAGAGCTGCTGATGAAAGGGTTACGGTCAGATGGGTAAGCATTTTTATATCCTCTTAATAAAATTTTGTAAGTTTTGTTGTAAATTTCATTATTGATAAGGTATTTGAAAAGCCTGCCACATAGATCTTAAACTCAGTCTATAAATAGATTCGCTGTTATGGAAAACATGCAATCAGGACCTACGATTGGTGGATCACTTTGGAGATCTCCGATTAACAATAGCCAATCAGTCTGATGATAATAACTAATCCCGTTTATAGATTCCTCAGAGCATTCACAACCACCACCACCACCTCCACCCCCTCTTTTGGGGGAGGGGGTGATTGTGCTAAAGATTGATGCACCTGTTGCCTTGTGACCTGAGAATCTCCTTGTTGGAACTCACCAATTGGTGGGCCAAGACCTGTGTATATGTGCTATTTTGTGGCAAGGCAGGGAAATGGCTTCTTGGCTTCCTTCCATCTTCCTGTCATAATTCAAGTACCTATTAGTTCTTGTTGTTTAATGTTGTATATTCAAAATATGCAATTCTGGTGGTGTTGCAGGCTTTTAAGAAGTATAATGAGGGAAATGTGGCGGAGATGTTGGATCCTTTAATGGAGGAAGTGGTACCTGTTGAGATACTGATGAAAATGTTCGGTTTGGCATTCCAGTGTGCCGCACCTACACGGTCCGATCGGCCAACTATGAAAGAAGTGGGGGAGCAACTTTGGGGAATAAGAATGGACCATCTTAGGAGTGTCAGGGGAGGGTACTAAGTGCAACTTGAGATTGGTTTTCTATGCTCAATTTCCACATTTTGCAGTTTACCACCCGTAAACAGAAGCTGGTCTTAAACAAAAGCTGACATTTCTTTGGCCTGCTCTGTGTTGCATTTCAAATTCTAGATTATGGTTGATGTGTGTTTTCATTTCCAACCTAGAGAAACTGGAGGAACATGGTGGGACTCTGAGCACCAGCAGATATAGTGAATCGAGAGGAAGATAAAGAAGAGTGATGCATACCTACCCATGTAACAAGGACACTTCATTTTTAAACAATTTTGCCATGTTGGACACCTCCACATCCATGTAGGCAACCAACACCGACATTTGGTTTTCTGTATAAGCCTATATAATTTGTACAACTGGTACCGGGTACCCTGAATTCATGTCGAAGATCGATTCCCATTGTTTGTCTTTGTTATAAAAAATACAAACAAATACAGGATCTTGTTCCAGACATGTATAGGGGTGGAAAGCCACCTTTTGATGAGTGTCAATTAGGAGACCTCCCTGAAAAGCGGCTTTATTGTGGAATGATAACCATCCAGAGAGGGACTATCTATGGGCCAGATCAGCCTAACAGGCCTGCAGGCTAATGACTTCCGATGGGCCGGGCTTGGGCAGTAGATCTTGTCTGCCATCTACGCACTCTGTCAGGATCTTGAGGGCGGTATCAATTCTAAGCTGGGTCCTGCTCTAGATACATTATATGAACAGAACCCAACCCAGTTCGAGTGTGGAGAGTATGGTTTTGAGTGCCACTTGGGACTGGCTTGGACTCAAACTTGGCCCAATTCCCTTAAAACACTTGTAAACTGCAATTTGGGTCAGTAAACTATGTACCGAAATTAGGCAGATTTTCCCTTCAATGAATTTTTTTTTCGGTAATGCCTTCGATTGATGTTTATTATAGATATAGAAGGTCTCTTTGGCAAGACCTGCCAATTGATGCAGCACCTCCCGGTTGCAGCTGTGGCTCTTCAGACTTTTTGTTGCTACGCCCTCGAATATCTCTAGAAATAAAATGGACAGGCTTCAATGTTGCATACAAGCATTGGGGAGGGGAGCCATCCTCGATGCCACATGCAATCTTCGAGTGTCAATACCCAATCCCCTGGGACTAAATGCATCATCTTGTATCGTATAAAAAAAAAACAAAGGAGAATGATTGTCAATACCCAATTCCCTGGGATGAAATGCAAATTTACAAGGGGCGTAGTACCTATTTATTTTCCTTCACACAGTAACTACTAAACAAAGGTAAAAGATCTGCTCCTGCCCGCTCTGGCAATGTCTGGAGGTTGACACGTGGCTTCCTACCTCGTTACTAGTTGAAATTGAAAACAAAAAAGAAAAATATCTTTCCCCATCATCTCTGCACTGTCTTCCTCTCCGATCCCACCGGGACAATGAATGTCCAACTGGTTTCCTGATTTCCTATGCTAAAGGTTGTCTCTGCATCAAAATTCTTTAAAGACTCTGATTGCTCTCAAAGAGATCAGCACTAACAGAAATTATTTGTCTTTTTGTGTCCATGCACTAGTTTGCAGCGGACAAATTTGAATGAGCTGATCTTTTGCCCTTTTCCCACACATATGCGTGTGCCGTACAACACAACGTCAGGCTCAAGTAGGTTCAGTTGCTTGAGAGCCTCGAACCAAGCATTGTCGACACAAATTTCGTGTTTGACATAAACATGAAAAATGATGTAAATTACAAATATTGAAAATATAGAAATAACTATCTTTATTTACACCCTTTACACAAGTGTAAACCTCTGATTAATAATCGACATGAAGATGAGGGTTTGATAGTATATTTCTCATCTTCATATGTGATGATATAGTTTTATTTTCAATCCGGACTTCAAACTTTATCAGCAATGAAGAAAACACTACAATCTAGCACTTAGGGTTGGGTGTGGCGTATTTCTAAGACCATAAGGAAGCTTCTTTTTTCTGGCTGCGAATTGTAACTGATAGAGAAGATTGAAAAGTATGCTGGAGATCTTCAATTGTATGAAGAGCTATAGAGAGGTTTTTGAGCTTTCTTATTTCTATAAAACTCTTGATTGAAGCCTTATGTCAAAAGCTCCTTTTTTTATTTTAATTTATGAGGGAGTATTTATTGACTTTTGAGGTGTCCTTCATCTATATCCTTGATTAGGTTTTGATTAGGATTTATTTATCTTCTTGGTTTGGAAATTGGTTGTCATTTCTCTATTTGAAGAAAACAATTTAAGGAATTATTATATTCTTTTATTGGCATCTCTTTCCTTGTTTCTCCCGGAAAATCAATTTAATAGATAATTCTTTATGTAGGATCCATATAAGCATGTCTTGGACTTTGGACTTATTAATGGGTTGAACATGTGGATTGAATAATTTATGGGTTAAAATTTATAAATCTAAACTTTAATCCAGTGGACTTGTCCTTTCAGTTGGACCTAATTTGTATATTTGAGACCCATGTATACCTAAAAGGCTTTTATATATATTTGTAAGTGTGCAGGCCTTTATTTGAAATTTGAAATGTGAAATGTGTGGTGTCTACAAGCACAATCTATCCTTATCTGGTCATAATTTCCAAAGCCAACTCGAGGCCTAAAATGCTAGTTTAACCCTACTTAACAGTTGAGTTGGATCAGTTGGGCCCTGACTAGCTCTCTCTTCCTATACGGTGAATACTTTTTTTGCTGTAACAAATGTTTCTGTAGCTTTTTATAGTATGGACAAAAAATACAAAAAGACAACCCCATTTAAAGCCACATGATCAGCTATATCAAAATTTTTGGTAGCTTTTTGTAGCATGAACAATAAAATCACAAACAAGAAAATTTGCTACAGATCTTTGTTGGTCATTTACAACTTTTTTGACGCGGGGGGTGGATATAGTTCTTAGTACATGGTTGTTTTTTACCCGAAATAGAGGTTGGCCAGTGGAGATTTGAGCCGGCAGCTTCTCAACCCTGATGTATCAGCTGACCTCAAAAATAAAATAAAATATTAAATTTGGCTAAGGTAGTGGCATAGTGAGTTTAACGAAGCCCAAAGGCTCAGAACTCGGAAGGAATAAATGTTCCAGGTGAAAGACTCCAACCATGATTTGGCCATGGCCAGAGATTTTTGTTCAGTGATTCTATCTCTGCCCCAATATCTGCAACTAGATAGCAGAAGGAAAGGCATAACTTATTCAGGAAGCATGCTTTGATCTGTAACTCTTGTTGTAAGCAGGCAGTTCAGGTGTGCAAACACTTCAAGAGAGCATAAGATAATCACACTTAGTTCTTCATGAGATAAATCATTTCAAAGCAACCCCAATATGTTACATTTCAGATACAGATAAATAATACAACCTCATCCTTCCAATGGTTTTGAGGGGAATAGAAAATTGGAAAACAAAATGTGATTTTTTCCGTACCTTGTACAGCTCGATAGGGACTATGTACACATTCAAGTAGAAGCTCTGAGATTACTCTGGGATGCCCTAAACAATTTAACTAAATTGAAGGGCCGAAGTCTTAATTTCTTCCACCTGCTCTTCAGCAGGGAAGGATGCAAGCCCAATATATGCTCGGGCATAAAATCATGCCTTGTCAATATACCCACAACCAGTGATCTCTGCATTATAACAATAAAAGCAGCAACAGCAGTTAGACAAGGAATCCAATGGTTATAAAAAAAACAAGCTCATACAAAACACATCTCTAAAAGAGGAATGCAGCTGAAAGGGACATTATAAAGAGTGAATACTGCTGGCAAGACTGGCATGGTGGTGATGTGGCCAAAACAAAGGGGGTGGAACCCATTTGACGGATACCACTGGACAGTTATAAGTTTCTTTTCTTGTCATTTAGGAGAATTTAGATAAGCAAGATCATAGGACCTAGGAGATCTTGTAGGTGGATCATGGATGGCAGGATTTGCCACTTGCCTGTGCATCAAGTGCATAGCAATGGCCAAACTCCAGTTTCCTTAGTTTATCCAATCTCTAAATAGCAGAATTTACAATGAGGTAAACAAATCAGACAGTTTCTTACACTGGATGTCTTTGGTGTCACCAACAGGTGCCTTAAGCCAACTTCTCGGAAGAGTATGAGAGCTTTTGCTAGAGACATTGTCTCCACAACACTGTAGGGTGAAGCATTAGTAAACGGATGCAAATCTACAAACATCTCCATCTCTTCTTCAGTCACTTCTACATCTTCTATCTTGTCGCTATTACCTGAACCCCTCTTTGCAAAATCATCGGCAGAGAACTGTTCTAAGAAATCACTGCCTGTGAGCACTGGGGCAGTCAAGAAAGCTTTCTTCTTTAGCAACACAATAAGGTGGGCACGAAGGACTAGACCAAACAATATTGGGGTATTTGAAATTGGAGGCCCATCGATCACAGGGAACCCATTATGTCCTGTGGTCTTAAGGATATGTACTATATTACGGACCTTTTCAATGCCGTTAAAGATCTGAAGTGGACCTGTGACGACATCACTAACAGTCAGCTGCCTCATGTATGGCTCTGCATGACCTTCTAGGTAAGGAAACCCCTTCAATTTAATAATAAGGTCATAGATATTTCCATTGAAAGTGTCGGCCACAGTCTTCGATAGAAGGAGAACCAGCATTATCAGTGGCAGCAATAACAGATTGTTTGTCAGTTCCAAGAGAATAACACATATGGACACAGTCATTCTCGTTGATCCACCCAGAAGAGAAGCAGACCCCAACACAGCAAAAAGGCCCTGGTTGAGACCAGTGTGTGAGTCCATCAGCATTCCAACAAAGCGTCCATAACTTGCCCCTGTCACAATAATAGGTACAAACAGACCCGAAGGAACCACAACCCCATAACTCAAGATACCAAGAAAATAGCTGGTTACAAAGAAGACGAGAATAGATACGTAGTGGAAATCAGTGTCAGTGTCCTTGCTAAAAAGGTTTTTGATCGTGTCATCATTTGTGTTGAAGAACAGGCTGGCAAGATCATTGTATTGACCAGAAGGACATTGAAACTGCTTGTAGTTACCAGACCTCCCTATTGTTGGGCATGCTTCAGATGTATCAGTTGGGCAAGGTCGGCAAGGTGCAATCCATGGTAGCCCAAATAAACAACATGATGTAAATATGGAGATCGAGCAAGCAAGAAGTATTTTGTAAGCATGTCCTTTCCTGGAAATATGGGAAATTAATATGGATATGAGTTCAATATTTCATTTTGTATGCCAAATATCATGGTTTAGGGAGAGAACTTATGCTTACTCATTAATTAGATTGTAAAGTCGGAGAACCTTCTCCAGAAGGAAATTATATAAACTTCCCAATATACCCCCAATAACTCCAAGAACAAACACGGGCGGTACATCCGAAAGCTGATATGTAATACTTGTCGAGGTCTCATCAAACATTATCAGCCCCCCCTTGCCAAATATGCCGCATTTTCCACTGTCACAAATGTCAATCAGAGCACGAAGCACAATAGCAACCACAGCTGTTGTGAAGAATGCTCTCCATAGCAGGGTACTTCTCCACCTGCAGAACAATTTCTTGATGTTTAAGTTGTAAACAAGGCCAAGACGAGATGTTTATGTAAAGACTCCTACAATCATGGATGCAAGGTACTCAACAAAGTAGCGTTGTAGTGGGAGCAAGCAATCATTTAATTTATTTAAAAAAGGCAATTCAAAAGTTGGTATTACCATTCAGAACATAAGTAATGGCAGGATACCACTATACCAAAACTCACCTACTAATTGAATATTTCAAGAAAGACGTCCATTTATCAGATGAAAGATCATCTGATAGGAACTTATAAAAAAATAATCATCTGCTTCTAGCGGGGCCCAATGATTGGCCTTACACCAATAAGAACCGTGTGTGATGTAGAGAGAGATCCCATATATTAAAAATATAATACCACATTCTTCTCTAACTCCAGGTTTCCAGATGGTTGGATTCCATCAATTAGAAAAAAAGGGAGAGACTATCAAACAATAATAAATGAAAAAGATACGTGCAAATAAATTACATAGGCAATACCATGTTGACATTTCTTCAAGAGCAAAAAGAACACCACCAACAGGTGCACGAAAAGCAGCAGCCATTCCGGCAGCTGATCCACAGGTTACAAGATCACGCCTATCTCTGTCATTCTTGAAAAAGCGTAACCATCTCCATGTTAAACCATATTTCTTGGACCCACCCTGACCTAGTAATGCTGCAATGCATGCACCAATATGCACCAAGGGCCCTGCCTTGTCCACATGAAGAGACGAAGATACAGCTGTAATGCTACCAATAATCTGTAATTCAATTTAACATTGGTACAAGCCACTTAGCTTTTTCCAGAAGGACAAAATATTGTGTTTCTATTGGATAGAAGATACAAAGAATTGAACAGTACAGAAATGTGTAGAAGAAATATAAAAAAAAAAAATTTGTGATAAATGCACTCAAGGACGGCCTACAAAAACAGTGAACATTGGTGAGCATAATTGCTATTCAAATAGGAAATTGATCTTCTATCAACAGTAGTTTCATGATGTTTCTACAGAGTATGCATGTAAAAATCAAGGGGAAAGAAGAGTTTTTCATGCCTTCGATGTAATACAAGTGGAGACTGAAAGCAAGATTAATTTTGAGTGAGGTGTATAGAAATTCACAAAAAAGATCTAACCCACTCTACGGCTTCCCAAATCGGTATTTGGTATCATGGATAAGAAGTAAAGACTACTGTCTGATTTACAACTTCTATGAAACAAATTACTTCAGATGATCCTTATTTGTAAGAATAATCACATGTCCGCTGTCATCATCAACACCATGTATCCTAATCGTGCCAAAAACTGAGAGCCCTGAGGGATTTATTAAACTCTGACAAAGATAGGAAGATTGTTACACCCTTAGATGTTGGATCCCTGGATGAAAGTAAAACACTTACCAGGGACCTTTACAACTGAAGGGTCGGAGTAAGCTAAATGGCTTAGTAAAGAAAAGGTTGCCTTAAGTTTATCATTGTACTTATGGTATGGAGAAACTTTTAATTCCACATCAAACCTCTATCTTGAATCAAACTCCAAATATACCCTCTTTTACTTAACTTACACTCTGCCTTATTGTATAACTGAAAAGTTAAATATGTATCACAGCAGAGTTCATTATTCCATCACCGATATCAAATATGATATCTCATACAAAATAGGACCATGAATATTCTAATCAAGTAACATATCGATATAAACAAAATAATTTCAAAATTAATTTACAAGATTGTAGTGTATGAATCAATTGATTCTTCCACAGAACATGAATCATCTGCCTTCACCCTACATGTTTTATCAATGATGATTAAAACCCAGATGCATCACTCATGGTCAGGAGAAACCAGCAACCATGTTAAGGTTGCAACCACTAGTTGTTATCCCTATTAACTTTAAGAACTTGATGAACGCATGGTAACTGGAAGAAAGATGGATGCTGCAACATTAGGAGAATGTACGTATGAAATATGATTCAAACAGCACAACCAAGGTGAAGTGTGACTATGTTCAATTCCTCTCAGACTATAAAGATCATTTCATCCTCCATATCAAATAGTTAATGCTTAGTTGTAACCATCCAACTGAGCTGATTATCTCAAATGTCAAAACCTAGGAGATAGTTACATGCCTCTCATTATCTAATATGCAATATAAGATCATATCCATCTCAATAAGAGATCTCCTCGACCTATATGAAGCAAGTCGACTCTCCTTTTTTTCTTTTCCTATTATGGATAGCACAGAAGTCGGTAAGCCATTTTCGTTCTATGGGAATTGGTAACCAACCTCCAAGTGCTACACAAAATACACCACCTTAGGATTCAATACGGGATAGGCTTCTTTGAGTTGAGATCTGTGTCCACAAACGCACAGGCTTTACCAACTTAGCAAGCAGGCATATCCAGGTAATTCACCCAATTCCAAGCATTGTGTCCAAAGATAACTTTTCATCTCGTCTTAATATCTCAAAATTCCATTGCTAAATATAAAATTCCTTACTTTGTTTATAAAATTTCCAGCACTTGATAATATTAACCAATCAAGATCAGAAATTTATCACAGAAATTCAAAAAATAAATTAAAAAATCACTACGGCACCTGAAAATCTTACTTTTACAACCAGCGTCCGCGGAGAAAGGATTTCCTGGGCGTCCACTCCGTTCAAATAAGCCTTGACTTCAGATATACCTGATCCAGCTGCCGCAGGTGCTATAAAAGTCGTAAGGATCGATGAAAACAGAATGAGGGCGAAGTTACAAACGGCAAAAACTACAAAAGCAATCGCATACCTGTTCAAAATTTAACATTCAATGACTATCTTTCTTTGAATCGCAAACACACACACACACAGAGTAAAAATTAAAGCCAAAACGAAGAAACATCGATAACACTCACCTCCTCTCCAGCATCATATTCGAAGTAACCACAAATTTAATTCCAGCAACGTTCTCGACGCCGAAATTGTTGAAGAATCCGATTAAACCGGCGAAAATTCCGATAAGAAAGCACAACGTCCATTTCATAAATATGTACTGATAAATCTGGAACTTTCCGCGGCTCCTCCAATCCTGCTTGAAGATATCATTCTCAATTATCCTGCAAATCACATAAACAAGTTATTCTATATAAAATCAAGAAACTCACTAAACGAAACAGAGAAATGAAATAAAAAGGAACGGAGAAGTGAAAATCGATAGAGATTTCAGAAAATCTCACTCGTAATCTAAGCTCTCGATTGGGCAGACGTTGGAGCCGACGATCGCAACCTGAGAAGTGGTGTTGGATACCGATCGGCGAAGCAATAAGCGGTTCTGACCGCCGATCAGAGGCTCGCTCGGAGGCAGAGCTTCCTCGTCGGCGTTCGTCGCCATGATTAGGGTTTCGAGAGCTCCGATTCCGATTTTTACAGAATTCTCAGATCTTCAGACCATCGTCTCCTGCACACAGAGAGAGAGAGAGAGAGAGGCGGCTGGTCTTCTATATCCAACCGAACTTCTGTCCGTTCTCCGACCCGGTTCTTCGACAGCCAATCACGCACCACCACGTGACGGAACTTAACAATCTCGTTTCAGTTAATAAAAATCGATATGATCGCTCGCTAATGTGGGTCCCACATTAAAAATAAATAAAATTCCAGGACTGTGAGGTTTCTTTTGACGTCAGAAATCAACTTAAAACCAATACCTTTTGTCTTGTAATTTGACACCAATCCAACGGTTAGAAAGGGACCGCCCCGGCATGAGATGCCTTTCGGCTGAAGCTCAAGACAAGTGGCCAAGCAAGTCATGATCGTGACCGTTCATCTGTCCATCCCCCTTTCAATCCTCTTAATTAGTTGGGCCCACGTCCTAATTATCTCCCAGTCAAGATGCAGAGATACCACGCCACAGAAGGGCTGAATAAGAATAAATAAGTAGTTGGTAGCAACTAATGGAGTGACTAATGATACCCCTATAACCACTCATTACACCTTCTTTTTACTTTTTTATTTTATTTTATTTTATATCCCTCCCTTGAAACCTTTTTTATCTAAAATATCATCCTATATTTTCTTCTCACACCCCCACCCCTCTCTTCTCTTATGCCAACAGCAACCCATTCCTTTTTGTTTCTCCGTCCCCTCCCTCTCCCTCTCTCTTCCTCCTCTTCTTTTTCTTCTCTCTCTCTCCTTTGTTTCCTTCTTTTTGTCTTGGTCATTTTGACTTTCACATCTATGCATGGAGGCCCTTTCTGGACCTACAAGTCTGAACGAAGAGAGGTAAAGATAGAAAAAGGAAGACAAAGAGAGAGGAGAGGGAGGGAGAGAGAGATGCTGGAGATAGGAAGGGAGAGAGATACTGGAGATAGGGAAGAAGGGTATTTTGGAAAAGGAATGGAGGTGTGGTGAGTGATTTTAAGAGTGGCATTAGTCGCTTTTAACAGTTAAATGTACCGCAAAAAATCTCACCACATTCCTCCCCATTTTTTGAATTTCTTTTTCTTTTATATCCCCTCTTCTACCTAAAATACTCTTTTTCTCCCCCACTCTCATCCATTTCCTTCTTCTTGAGCGCCGATGGCAATGACGGTCTTTTCAGTGACAACCCATTCTCTCTTCTTTCTCTTCCACACCTCTCTCCCGCACCTTCTCTCTCTCCCTCCCTCTCTTTTAAAAAAAATCACTTACCTACGCAACAACAATGCATGCGAGGAAGCCGGTGGGTGAAAGTACAGTTAGTGCGGCAATGACATCAGCAACAATAGGGTGATGGCAGCGACAATGGGGTGGTAGTGCACTGACAAGAGAGAGAGGGAATAAGGAGGTGAGCAGAGAGGAAAGAGTGGGGGTGTGAGAGAGGAAGAGTATTTTAGGTGGGGGAGAAGGTATAAAAGGATAAAAAATAAAAAATTGGGGAGATGGCTGTGGTGAAAATTTTTTGTGACCCGTTTAACTAATTAACTCCCTTTAGAGTGGTCCCGGCAGACCCAACTCATGACAACTACAAGCCTTTGTACTTTCCTACGCGTCGAAGCCCTTTCCTGCACGTCGAAGCAACTAGAAAGTAGCAAATAAATAAGGAAATAGAAGCCCAGATCAATACGGGCTACACCAGTCTATGATTACAACGTGCGGTCAAACTATGGCTGCCGGACGAGAGTGTCGTATGATGAGAGGCTTTCGATTTTGGAAACCAACTCTGTCCACGTCTTACGTGCGAATCTTACGTTTTTTATAAAAAAGAAAAAGAAAAGAATGATTTATAAACAATTATTTTTTTTAGGAAAATGATTGTATTGACACTGGCCTCTATAAGCGTACAATGATTGACAAATGATGGGTTTTTGAATTTGGCTTCTTCTTAGGGATCGGTTTATGAACGCTTCCCTTAACAAGCGCTCATCAATGCTCCTTGTCAGAAGCGGATACATCAGCATTGAAAAGTGATTTTCACTTTTTTGGGAAGCACATATTTACTTTTCAGCACTGATGTGCCCGCCGCCTGACAAGAAACAGTGGTTAGCATTCATTAAGGTGAACATTTTTTATCCATTCACCTTTTTTAACACCTACTTTTTCACCTGAACACTTTCTTTTAACGATTTTAACCCCAAAAACAGTGGATAAAAAATGTTACCTTAACAAATGCTAACCACTACTCTTGTCAGGCAGCGGTCACATCAGCACTGAAAAATGTGTCCTAAAAAGTGAATATATGCCTTCCCAGAAAGTGAAAATCATTTTTCAATACTGATGTGTTAAGCCCTGACAAAAAATAGTGATGAGCGTTTGTTAAGGGAAGCGTCCATAAACCGATCCCCCAAACACTACACATGTATTATAGACACTATTTCATCACAAAACTTTTCTGAGTTTTAGAATTGAATTATGTAAAGTTAAGCTGTGAACAGAGGGAGAACAAAAATACTTTTCTTGTTAGTGAAGATCTCCAGTTACTCTTTATAGATGAAAGTGATTTTCTTGAACCACGTAAATTATCATGTTCATCATTTTTTATATATATTTCTAGTGCAACACGTGCCCTTTGGCAAGTACTAGATAAGGACAAGTCTAATTTGTAATCAACGGGAGCAAATCTTCTACGATAACACTGGTATGATCATGTTTTGACATGTACCAGAAACTGACATTTGATTGGTACTGGTGTGGATTTTATGCACCTACGGGTCAAACGGCTGGAAACATCAGCACCGAAGTGATTCGTTTTTTGAGGGCAAGTGTAAATCACTTTCGATGCTGCTGTGACTGTCCCTGGACCTCGACGTTTTCTACGTAAGAACAGAGTTAAAATTGTTAAAAGAGATGTAAAAAAATAGAAGCCCGAAAGTATTACAAAAAAAAACAAGAATTGAGTGTCCAAAAGGAGACACAACATCCGAAAACAAATCATTTGTCAGTTTGCAATACACCTCACACAGTTATCATATCAATTTTGGTCACATATATGATTATTTTCGTGATGCTTCCGTTTTCTAACAGCAAACTTTCGATGACTAGAAATTGGTGTGATCATGTGTGACTGCACTACAGGCTAACTTGTGGGGGTACATATGGTTAAAAGCATTAGAAAACGTCTTCAAATAAGAAAATAGGTGCCCAAAAAGAGGCAACAGTTTCAAAAGGAAGCAAAATTTCAATTCCCACCCAGTTTGTTCCACGTGTCGTCTGTGGTGTCCGAAACACCATCCTAGACGCCAAATCCTAAACATAACATTTGTCCACTTTTCAAAAACATATCACTGTTTAGTCTGTGGCATGGTTACAAAGGATCTTAGACAATTTTAGGTCACAAAACATCTATTTCAATTTAAAAATATATGAGCTTGAACAGCTTAAACCAAAAAAAAAAAAAAATTATTTTTTGGTCTTTCAACATGAATTTTGAATTTTTGTGGTTTTTTGTAGTATGAACAAAAAACCACAGCAAATCTTTTACGTGTGTGTGTGTGTGTGACCAAAAGGAAAACTAAAACGCAGCTAACTAATCTTTGTTCTAATCACCTTAAGCTACATGCATTCACCAATCTCCCTTACCTACCTTTCAATGTCCCGACTAGATCTCACTACATAAAAAAAAAAAAAAAAAAAAAGTTCCAACTAGCAATGGACCTGCCCATGTGATAAATTTAGATGAAAGCATTGTAGCTAATACTAAGGGTGTAAATGGACTAGATATACATAGATCTGGTATTTGATCCGGCAAAATATAAATAGATCTGGCGTCTGATCTGGCATCCGACGGATCATATAAACATAGATCCATGTCTGGCTCCAGTTTGATAGCCAGGTATCAGATCAGATCTAGATATCGTGTAGCAGATCTTATCCCTTTTTGAAAGCATCATTTCCTAAAGTATCCTTCATTTCAAAATCACCATTTCAATAGAATAAGGTGTTGTAATTTTGAGTAAATATAACCAGTGTAGATAACTACTAAGTAACATTACAATTTTGCAACTAATGAAATTTTTTCTAAACTTTAGGGTTATGGTTAAAAAAAATTAAATCTTCTAAATGCTTTTTAGGATTTTAGTGTGGGTTGTGGGATTGGTCTTGATCCAATGGCCTACACTCTATCTATATATCTATTATCATATATTTTTAATTTTGGCTAAATTTAGACTTTTATTGGATTGGACCAAGGTGGATCCTTATCCAATTGGGTATAACCAGATATAGTACTTAACGGGTCGGATGTATAAACAAATCGGATCTCGACTTTTTCGAAATTGTTTAATCGGATTCAGACTCAGACAGATACTAGATTTTTACCGAATAATTTGCAGCCCTAATTAATGTTATTTCGATATTGTTATTTTAATATTATATATATGTGCACAACACTATAAAATATGAAAGTACTTGAATCAAATTAACAAGATACTTACTTGTTTTAGTTGATCAAAACTTCACTTAACTAGACTAAGGCTAGTGTTAGACACTATGTCCTTAAGATAGATTCGTTCCTCGCACTGGTGCTAACGATTAAGTCAGGCGTCTATCTCCCAGGATACAATGATCTTCACACACAGAGGTAGCACTGCAATTTGTGTGTCTGGCGAACCAACTCGTGTTGTACTTTCTCTCTCACACTAACATTGACATAGATGCACTATGAGACACTAATGCCTTGACCGAATTTTTGAATGAATGATATGAATGAGAGACCACTTATTTACAGATTTTTGGTGTCTGTTCGGAACAGGTATAGGGATATAACCTTTGATTCCATACAGTCACCAATGACCAATAGTTGCAATCTAGTAGTCACCTGCACATTTGTACATATGGAATGGACATGTGTGAAAAGGGATGATTTAAGAGACACCTACATGTCCGTACGGAATGGACATGTGTCAAGAGGTGTCATTTAATAGCCACATGTGTATCTATTCAACCCAATGGACATAATTGTAAAACCTATTCGAATAGTCATACCCCAACAAGGGCAAAACTGTAAAACCTGTTCAAAGGGACATGTCCCCACACAGGTGTAACCAATTTTTGGGAGAATGTAAAAAGAAAAATATAAATAAAAATGATATTTATTTATTTTTCTTATTGACCCAACCCGACCCAACCCAGCCCGGTTTGGTTCGATGCGTGTGTGTGTGTGTTTAATTATAGGCCCGGCCCATGTTGGCTAGGTCCTCCCCCATCCACAAAATAGCGGTGCCCATTAAGGTCCAAACTTATATTCAACATTAGTGTATATGAACACACATAAAATTCTGGACTAGTCCATGTGAGATTATTCAAATTTCACACACTTTTACCAGTTTTACCAGTGATCAACTAGACACTTTTTGGGGACAATTTCTCATTCACCCATTAACGGTTTTGAGCATCCAACCATACAGAGTTGTTCTCCTCATTGAGCTGAACACAAACCCATATGGACCCATCTCAAATGACAAGTGGGTCCCACTTTTATTTTGGCTCAAACATAGCCACCTGATCAGATTTTGCACAGAAATCTGGGTGTTTTCAAAAC
>JAOXJP010297577.1:0-18425 GCA_025762735.1 Platanus orientalis | reverse complement strand
ATCTAGCTCATGTTAGCTATGCTTTAGGTCTATTCAATGACTAAAATGCCTTCTTCCCTCAAGCAATTGTGATGAGTTTTTTTAGTACACAAAATATCCAAAATGCCCTATATTATTTTATTAACTGTCCAAAATGCCCTTAAATGGAAAATCTAGCTCATGTTAGCTATGCTCTAGGTTTATTCAAATGACTAAAATTCCCTTCTCCCTCATGTAACTATGAGGATTTGTTTAGCACACAAAGTACCTAAAATTCCCTTTGTTACCTAATTAATTGAACAAAATACCCTAGAATGGAAAATCTAGCTCATGTAATGTTTTAGGTTTATTCAAATGACTAAAATGTCCTTCTCCCTCAAGCAACTACAAGGAATTTTCTTTAACACAAAGTACCCAAAATGCCCTTTATTATAATAATAATTAACTAAAATGCCCCTAAAAGTCTAGCTCATTTCAACCATGTTTTAAGTTTATTCAAATTACTAAAATGCCCACCTCCCTTAAGCAATTGTGAGGAGTTTTTTTAACACAAAAGTATTTAAAATGCCATTTGTTGTTTAATTAATTGATCAAAATGCCCCTGAGTAAAAAATCTAGTTCATATTAGCTTATGGAAAGAGTTAAAAAATATGACTAGTTTGTCTCCCCTAGTGATCGTCATAACTACATTAAAATCATGAGTTAACATAACATTTTCGTAGTGATTATCAGGGAATTGAAAGTCATATAAAAGCTTGAGCATGGTGAATGCAAAGCTTTGATGCCCAACTCATAAGACTTGAGAGTTCTTGGTGATGGACCATATTGCCATAGAATCTCAATGCCACCTTCTAGCTAGAGAGCAAACAAAATGGAGTTGATTTGTAATTTTTGAATATTTATGTATCCAAATAGTGGAAATGAGATTTTTGAATTCCAATTCCATTTATACATTTATGCATCCAAATGGTAGAATCCTAAATCTGTGGAATTCAATTCTATGGATTTCAATTCTATAGAATTGGAATTCTAGGGCCAATTCCAATTCTGTGAATCCAAACACACCCTTAGGGTTTTAGGAGAGGTGGTTAATTGCATTATTTAAGATGCCCATGGCCCAAAAATTGCATTGATTACATGAACCTAACCATCTAATTCTTAATCACAGCGTTTTGCAAGTAAAAAAAAAAAAAAATATGCGAGCAATACTCACCATCCAAAATAATGCAAATAAATGGATGATTAGGATATTCCTATTTCAATGCAGACTTCAAGATTATGAACAATAGAAGAGGTGGAAGGGCCCATCAAGAGGAGACCCTGAATTACTGATCATGTCCATCAATTAGGAAATGATAGAAAATAGCGAATGTATGGCATCCATAAAGCAGCTAGTTGTTGATAAATCCAAAACTCATTTAAAGGTGAATAAGAAAGTACCCGTAAGAAGGAACCTCACTACCATATCAAATAAACAAAATGTATTGAATGAATTCCTACGTTCCTTTCTCTTATTCTTTCCTTAATCATCTCTGTTTTAATTATAATTATTTTTCCAATAACTGTTGCTAATTATTCAAACATACCTGAAGTCTCGGTATACAAAAACCATCATTTACTTGCAAGTAAGCAATAGAAGGAGGCGGAGGTTTAGCAGGCCCTACCTCCAGCTTCCCTTGAATGGGGCTGTGGCTTCCAGTCAAAGCCTTCATTATCGTACGAAACAGGGTGATGGGGAAAACTACATCAAAGACCTCATTGACCGATCTTGATTGACCAGCGTTACCCTAGCCTTAAAACGGACTCATCCCTCAGTACATGGCCCCGAGTGATCTTATAAATAACCCCGACCACCACTCGAGGTAGCCGAAACCCAAAAGACTACTCGAAGCCCAGGGACCTTTGATTCCCGGGAAGATCCCAACTGTGGGAGGCAACGACCTCGACCGACTCAACACAAGGATAAGCTTAATCCAAAAACCGTTATCTGGACAGAATATCTTCTGCAATAGACCTGCCAACTCTGAGTAAATGATAGAAGGTAGGGAGAGATGCGGCCCAGGGCGTGGGCAATAGTGCCACACGAGAATGTGGAGGAAAGCAATGTGCAAGAACATAGGGGAAAGCAATAGGGAAGATCAGCCCTGATATGCCACTATTCAAGCCTATAAATAGGGAGACTGCTTCATTTTCTAGGTATGAGACATCTAAAATCCTAAGGGAAGAGTTCTACTTTCTACAGTCTCCCTGCCTCCCTAACTTGATCGTTGAGAGCTAGAAGCCAGCACCCCGCCGGCCCTAGCTCCTTGACTTCTTCTCATTCTTTGTGTATAGATTCTGCCTTGCTGAGGATTTGGGTCAACCGCAGGACCATCTAGTTGGCGTAAAGGTAGTTGCTCCTCCGATACGCCATCAGTTGGCACTGTTTGTGGGAAGACATTTTCCAACAGAACCTAAGGTCCATATGGTCGAGACCAAATCAATGGTGACTCAACACGACCATATTAATGGGGTTGATGGGCTGGAGACCTCTATCTCCAATGGGGCACATCCCCCAACCCCAAGGGTGGACGCACTTGAGCGGAAGATTCAAGGGCTAACAGCAAATGCATAATTGTTGATGGAGTAGAACCGGGAGATTATCCTGAAGCTGAGAGGTAAGAGGACTGACTTGGGCGATGGCGATTCCAGGCGACCTAGGTCTAATGCCCCTCTAACCCGAAACCATGGCCAAGGGCATGAAGATGACGCATTGAGCATCTTAGCTTCCCGATTTCGAGAAAGTCACCATGAAGAAAGAGTTTGCGTCCCAAGCTCTTGGGAGGAAAGAATGGAGGACGTGAAGAAGGATATGGTGATGATGAGGGAAGCCTTGAAGGGAAAGGCCCCAACCACCGTTGATGAGCTGATTCAGAGGACGGACCATCCCTTCACCCCGGAGGTGATGGCTCGTCACCTCCCTGACAAATTCAAGCCACTGCAAACGAAGATGTTTGATGGTGGTAGGGACCCCCTGGATCACTTGGAGCCCTACAAGGCACATATGAACCTCCAGGCGACCCCTAACGTAATCATGTGCCGAGCCTTCCCAACAACAATCAAGGGGTCTGTCAGGGTTTGGTTCAGTCGGTTGAAGCCATGTTGCATATCCAATTTCTCGTAGTTAAGTTGACAGTTTGTCGGCTTTTTCATTGGCCCTCAAAGGCACTAGAAGCCGGTAACTTATCTCCTGAATATCAAGTAGAGCAAAAGGGAATCCTTACAGGACTATATATCATGATTTAACAGAGAAGTGCTACAAGTTGATGATGCCGATGAGAAGATGATCGTTGCTGCTCTGATGGCTAGGCTGCTACCCTCTAAACTCTTATTTTCCCTCTCCAAGAACCCCTGTTCCACATGGCCGACCTCATAGTTAAAGCGCAACAACACATGAACTCTGAGAATACCCTCAGCGCCAGGCGAAAATGGGATGCCAGACCCAGTTCGCAATCTAACAAGAGAAAGAGGGAACAACAATAAACACCATAAGAAGACTAAAGCGGCCGGGGGAGAGAAGGCAACGTTAACCACGAGATCCGGCCCCGGGTTAACCTCCCTCCAAGTAGGTTTCAAAACTACACTCCTCTTAATGCACCCATGGAACAAGTATTTGTTTATGTCAAGGATGACCCGAGTGTCAAATAGCCTGAGAGGATCCACACCCCTCGGAGAAGATAATCTACGACAAGTACTGCCATTTTCACTGAGATCATGGCTACGACACCAATGACTATTTTGACTTGAGGGAACAAATAAAAGCCTTTATTCAATGGGGGTAACTGCAGAGATTTGTCACGGGACTGTAGTAGGCCAGGCACGAGAACACCCATCGAGACCCTCCTTCTCGACAAGAACTAAGACTTGAGGGACCAATTGAGGAAATAAGAATGGTAGCGGGAGGTTTCATTGGAGGAGGAGAATCCAGCTCAGCGAGGAAATCATACGTGAGGCAGGTTTGCTCAGAGAAAGACCAACAACTAATGATGACCGAGAGGCCGGCCAAGTATCAAAAGGCAGATCATCCTCTTATCACCTTCTCTATGGAAGACCCTCAAGAGGTAAGTCAGCTGCACAACAACACCTTGGTAGTGACATTAGTAGTGTCTAACTATATCACACACCGTATCCTCATCGATAACGGAAGCTTAGCAGACATTCTCTACCTAACGGCCTTTAATCAATGGGTATTGAGTAGGACAAGTTGAAGCCGGCCCCGACACCCTTGGTTAGATTTATGGGTGACAAGTTGCTACCGCTAGGAGCTATCAGCTTACCAGTAACCGTAGGTTTGGGGGAGCGTCAATTAACCTGGGTGATTGACTTTTTAGTAGTAGACTGCTCTTCTGTATACAATGTGATCTTAGGGAGACTAGCACTTAATCGGCTCAGGGCAGTCACCTCGATCTACCATCTCTTGATGTGCTTCTCAACTGAGGGGGGAGTCGGAGAAGTTAAAGGAGATCAAGTGGTAGCTAGGGAATGCTATATGGCCTCGCTCAAAGGGGGGCCTGCCTCAAAAGAAAGCATGTCAATCAATAGCCTGGAGGTCCGAGACAAGGGGGCCTGGGTAGTGGCAAAACTTAAAGGAGAATTGGAAGACGTCACTTTTAATCCTGACACACCCAACGAAATCACCCAAGTGGGATCTGACCTGCTGAGAGAATTCAAAGCTCAACTATGAGACTTCCTTATAAAAAATTGGGACATTTTCTCTTGGACGCATGAAGATATGGCAAGAATAGATCCCTGCGTGGCTGTATACAAGCTAAATGTAGACCAGACCTTGAGACCAGTCAAGCAGAAGAAGAGAAACTTTACCTCAGAGCAGAACCAGATAATTGCACAAGAGGTAGAAAAGTTAGTGATGACCAGCTTTGTGAGGGAAGTTGACTACCCCGACTAGCTGGCGAATGTGATCATGGTGAGGAAGTTGAATGGGAAATGGTGTATGTGTGCTGACTTCACTGACCACAATAAGGCCTACCCAAAGGATAGTTTCCCGCTTTGGAGGATTGACATGCTGGTAGATTTTACGGCCAACTACCAAACCCTTAGCTTTATGGATGCCTTCTCAGGGTATAATCAAATAAAAATGCACGAGTTCGATCAGGAGAAGACCGCCTTTATCACCGATCGAGGACTCTACTACTACTAGGTCATGCCCTTCGGGCTAAAGAATGTAGGGTCAATGTACCAAAGGCTCATCAATGAAATGTTGAAAGGCCAGATAGGGAGGAATGTCGAGGTATATGTAGACGACATGTTGGTAAAGATCCTACGAACTGAACAACATCTCTCAGATTTAAGAGAGACCTTCTAGACCCTAAGGAAGCACAAGATAAAGCTTAACCCCAGCAAGTGCACCTTTGGGGTATCGGCCGGGAAATTCCTCAGGTTCATGGTGTCCTAACGTGGAGTAGAGGCCAATCTCGAGAAGGTGAAGGCCATACTCGACATGCAAGCCCTAAGAAATACAAAGGAGGTACAACGCCTGGGTGGAAGGGTCGCCGCATTAAGGAGATTCATCTCTTAGGCCATAGACAAGTGCTGCCCCTTTTACTGACTGCTAAAGAAAGCCTTCTACTAGAACGAAGAGTGCGACAAGGCATTCCAGGAGCTTAAGGACTACCTCAGACACCTACCACTAATCAATCAACCAAAACAAGGCGAGGCACTCTACCTATACCTATCGGTGTTAGAGACAGCAATAGCTTGGTACTGGTAAGAGAAGAGGCTGGGGTATAAGCACCAGTATACTACACTAGCAGGGCCTTCAGGGGGTAGAAGAAAGGTACCCGAGAGTGGAGAATATGGTATTCATGCTGATTATCATTGCTTGATGAGTAAGACCCTATTTTCAAGCCTAGACCATCTGAGTCCTGACAAATCAGATACTCAAAGCCATACTCCACCGACTTGAGACCTCAAGAAGATTAGTCAAATGGTCGGTGGAGATGGGTGAATTTGACATCGAGTACCACCCTCGAGGGGCTATCAAGGGCTAAGCGGTTGTAGACTTCATCGCCAAGTATACCTATGCACCGGGCCCATTGACTAAAATGCAAGACGAACCAATAAAAGAAGCAGACCAGGTAAAATGGGTCGTACATGTGGACGGTTCTTCTACCAATAGCATAGCTAGGGGAGGAGTGGTCCTCATCACACCAAAAAAAAACAAACCTGAGTATGCCATTAGGTTTGGTTTCAAGGCAACCAACAACGAAGCCAAATACAAATAAACGATCACATGACTATGCCTTGCTCGCACACTCGGGGCTAGGAAGGTTAAGGTTCATAGTGACTCTCAGCTAGTAGTCGGATAGGTACAAGGGGAGTATAGGGCAAAGGATGGTAGGATGAAGCAATACCTCGCCATAGTTGAAAAAAAGAAGTCCCTGTTAGAGCATTTCAGCGTACAACAAGTTCTATAGGGGGACAATGAAGAAGTTGACAGGTTGGCTAGACTCCCATCGTCCATTATATAGGACCTAATCCCCAAGATCTTTGTTGAGCACCTGCTCAAGCCTAGTATCAAAATGGGAGAGGAAAGAGAAGTCAACATGACAAGCCCTGAGCCCGATGGGCTAGTTGGATCATAAGGTTTTTGAAGAATGATGAATTACTTGAAGACAAGAAAGAGGCCAAAAAGGTGAGGACCCGGGGGAGTCGGTATCTATTGGTCGATGACACTCTCTATAAAAAAAGCTTCACTTTTCCCCTTCTTAGGTGCTTTTCCAAAGAGGAAGCCAGCTATGTGCTTCGAGAGATACACAAGGGGATATACGGGAGCCACTCAGGAGGCAGGGCAATAGCCCACAAAACGATCAGGGTTGGGTACTATTGGCCATCTATGCAAAGAGATGTTGCCCTCCTCACTCAGAAATGCGATAAATGCTAGAGATTTGCCAACATTCCCAAGGTACCCATGGAGGAATTGGTCCCAATAATAGGGCCCTAGTCCTTTGCTTAGTAGAGAATCGGCCTAGTTGGGCCACTCCCCAGGGGAAAAGGATAAATGAGATTCTCGATGGTAGCCATCTACTACTTCACCAAGTGGGTGGAAGTTGAGCCCTTGGTAAAGATTACCAAGAAGAACATTCAAGACTTCACATGAAAGTCCATCATCTGCCGGTTTGGAATACCCCGAGTCATCATTAGTGACAACGACAAGCAGTTTGATAATGCTCGGTACCAGGAATTCTATACAGAGCTCGGTGTCAAGAATCACATCTCCCTGGCCCACCCTCAAGCTAACGGCTAGGTGGAGGTCACAAATAGAACACTCTTGGGCATAATCAAGAAGAGACTCAATAGTTCTAAAGGCCTTTGGCCTAAGGAACTCCCAAGTGTGCTCTAGGCGTACCACATCGCAGTAAGGACTCCCACAGGGGAAACACCATTCTCGCTGGTATTTGGAACTAAGGCATTAATACCCATCAAAATTGAAATGACCATACACAGAGCAGACAACTTTAACCTAGAGAAGAACGAGGAAGGCCTTCAACTCAACCTTGACTTGTTAGTAGAGAAAATGGATGAAGCCACACTTCGGACGGCTGCCTACAAGCAAAAGATGACAAAGTACTACAATTCCTAAGTCAAGACAAGAAGATTTATAGTCGGGGATTTAGTACTCATGAAGGTGTCTCTAGTGATGCAAGACCCGATAGAGGGAAAGCTGAGACTGAATTGGGAAGGGCCTTACCGGGTAACACACTACAATCGACCCGGGACCTACCACCTTGAGACAATACAAGGGGAACCTTTACAACGACCCTAGAATGTAGAACATTTGAGAAAGTATTATCAATGAAATTGACGTTATCGTCCTAATTGTTGAAATGATTCAACCATGCAGGACCGACAAATCCAAAGGCCATCGAGCTTAGGCTACAAGACTAGCCTCGGGTTACAAGACTAACCCTCAAGTCACGAGAATGACCTCGAGCCACAAGACTGACACACCTCTCCAACAGAGGCTATAAGGCTAGCTCCGGGTTATAAGATTAACCCTCAGGTCACGAGGATAACCCAAGCCACAAGACTAACATGTCTCCCCAATTCAAGCTATGAGACTAGCCCCAAGTTACACGTATAACCTTTTCGTCACGAGGATGACCTCAAGTCACAAGACTAGCACGCCCCTTCAACACAAGGTATAAGACTAGCCCTGGGTTACAATATTAACCCTCAGGTCACAAGGATGACCCCGAGTCACAAGACTAGCACGCCCCTCTAACACAAGCTACAAGACTAGCCCCGGATTACAAGACTAACCCTTAAGTCACGAGGATGACCCCGAGCCACAAGACTGACACACTTCTCTAAGTTAGGCTATAAGGGTAGCCCTGGGTTATAAGATTAACCCTCAGGTCACGAGGATGATCCCAAGCCACAAGACTAACATATCTCCCCAACTCAAGCTACGAGACTAGCCTTAAGTTACACGTATAACCTTTTGGTTATGAGGATGACCCCAAGTCTTGAAGTCAAGCGACCTTCCAATTAAAGAAACGCAGAGCGAGGAAGAAGCTGCATAAGTCCATAAGAAGAACCTAAGTTGACTTGCTCCCACCAAGTAAGTACATCCACACCCCTAGCGTATGACTCAAGCCTAGGTAGGTATCTAAGGATACCTAGTGGCACTAACTATGAAGGCTGAAAAAGAGTGCCACTGGGAACCCTTATTCACCAAAACTTGCGAGGGACCTGACAGGTCCTTATACTACTACTAAAGGATCCCCATACTTCGAAGATTTCACTCGAAAAACCATCAATTACCCTGGGGTGTGTTAACACTTAGATAAACTTTTTTTAAGCCACTTAGAGACATAAAAAGAAAACACCTTGTACGCACCAACACTTGAAAAAATTCAACGTTGCTCACCAAAAAAGTAAACAACCCCGAGACCTACTCATACTTAGAAATATTTAAGATTATGCACTCTTGCCTACTCAGACACGCATATGACATATAAAAAGAAATATATATATATTTCATTAACATACAAGGAAGTTGCAATATTTACTAAAAGAAGGGGGGAGGTAAATACAATTACACCTCAGGGTTGACATCCCTCAAGACCACCTCTCCCGTGACTACATCCTCCCGACTGGCATCTATAGTTTCAGGCACTATCGGCTCTTTAGTTGCCCCTTCTATTGTTATACCATGCCCTCCCTCGGCCACCTCTTTGTCGACTGTGCTATCTCCCTGGTCAACCCCCTCCTCTTCCTCATTCTTGGCCTCAGGCTCTCAGGGCTTGATAGACGAGAAGTCAATATCGGGTAATCTCTCGCTTGCGATGTCCTGGAACTTTTCAAACCCTTCCCAAAAGTAATCGGCCCTAACCAAGCTAAAAGCATACGAGGCCAGGTATCAAGCTTCAGTTGCCCTGAGGGCCTCCTCCATCATGTGCCCCCTTTATCTTTCTCTCTTCCTTGGCCTTGAGGTGGACTTGTTCTAGGGTGTCGGCTACTGCCTTCTCCATCACATCCTCGATGGCCTTCTTATGATCGCTTTTGGCCTTCTTGAAATCATTTTCAGCCCGGATATGACGGTTCCTCTCAGTCCCCAACTCATCCCTGGCTAGACGAACATCCCTCTCAGAGTCTCGAAGGTGAGCATTCATGTCCTCAAGGAGACCCTCCTGCTCGGCAGCATTCGCTGCCATGCTTTTACGAGACTCTTCAGACCACTTCAACTTATTCTTGAAGTTGTTGATGATTTTCTTCACCTCCTCCTTGAGGGCCAGGTTCTCATTTCTTAACTTGGTAAGGTGGTCCAGATTGTTATTCTAGACTTGCTCAGAATACTTGTACCTCTAGATGGCAGAGGTCATTAGGGACATGGTCTACAAGAGTGAACCCTAGTCAGTACTAGGGACAAAAAAAAGGAAGAGAAAATAAATAACCCAAGCATGGAAAGCTTACCCTGGCCATATAGTGCATTATATCTTTGTGTACCTCAAATGGAGAGAAGTTTTTTTCAAATATTCGAGGTTGGTCGGACCAACACCTGCCATGAGATAGTTCCCTTCGGGACTTGGCCTCATCAACCAAGAGTCAGGCCCCAGCGAGAACACTTCTTCTATTGGGGGAGGGTTAAAAGAAGACTCCCCCCGGGCTGGAGTCACTGTTGCCACGACTGTAGGACTAGGAGCCTCGGGGGCAACGATAGGGGCCTCAATAGAAGGAGCCAAGGGGGGAGGTAACCGTGGCTGATACCCCAGCCGCAGGAGCTAGGGAGGAACCCTTGGTGTCCCCATCCAAGTCAACGACTAGGATGGTGTTATAAGGAGCCACAAATTGCATTGAAACCACCTTGGGAGCCTAGGGCTTAGAAGTATCACCAATGACGAGGTGGAGCTTCCTCTTCTTGGAGGTTGTGGCCACCTCCACCTGGGTAGCCACTCGAATGGCCGCTAGCTTACTAGCCTTCTTGGCCCCTAAGGCCTTGTCCCTAATCTCCTTGGCCTTGAAGAGATACCTTCTGTTTATCTTCATTGTTATACGAGAAGCGAACCCGGGGTTAAAGGTTAAAAAAATTGGAGAGGAAAAAGAAAAGAGAGGAAGACCAGTGTAAGAAAGGTGAGTGCATTACCAGTAGGATTAGGACCATACCCACACTGATAGAGCCGGGCAGGCGTAACAAGGTCTGGGTAGGCGTGGATAGGAAAATTCACCACAATCTTGATACGATCCTCCTCCTTGGGGACACCTAGCCGGCTTCGATAGCTACAAAAAAAAGAGGAAAGGAGGGGGGAGAGGCAAGTCAAAGATAGAGCAGGAAAACAAAAATACACACGACAGGCAACAATAGAGTAACAACTTACCTATTGGGTTGATGACCGATGACTAGCCTCGGTTGAACTTCACTTCGGTACCTCGCACAGGAGGCATTCCTAGTCCTCACCCAAGATGAAAAAAGTATTGGGTCTTCCACCAGCTATTCGAACTCGGGAGCCTCATTATCAAAGTCAGTGGCGGGTCTCGGCTAGCAAAAAAGAACTACCCTAGTTCTTGCAATTTAAGGCAGTAACAGTGAAAAAATTCATTGAGAGTGAGGTTGTGCTCCCCTTTGAAGGTCAATTCCCATAGTACCATGCACCCAATGGCTATTCGCCAAGCGTTGGGCATTAATTGCCCAAGAGCCAACCCAAGACAAAACAACAGTTCCCTGAGGAACCAGGGAACTGGAAACCTAAGGTCCGCCATGAGGGCCTGCTCATACAGTGCCACACTATTGCCGGGAGTTTTAAAAGCCCGAGCCTCTTGAGGGGCTGTGAGTATTACCCCCTCGGGATTTTGAGAAGTTGTGTAATACTGAGCAAGGGTTCTCACCCCTAACTCAAAGCCGTATTGAGCTACCCTAAAGTCTTCTTTGGGAGCAATCTCCCTGGCTGCCCCTCGGGCACTAGTTGAAATGAGCTTGATAGCCTGCTTTGTGGGATCTTCCTGGACTTCTGATAAATCATCGACCCCATTGATCATCCAATCGATAGTATCCTCAGACACCATCTATACAAGTGAGTAGACACAAGAAAGGACGAAGAACTAAAGATAGAGTGAATGTGACCGGAAAAAGGAAGATTGGTAAACATCGATGAAAAATAAAGAAAAAACACTAATATGTTAGAGAAGAAAGAAATATCCAACATTGACGAAGAAAAAAAAAGAGAGAATAGAAAGGAAAACAAGCAAAAAGAGGGGCCGAGAAAGTACCTTGAGAAGAGACGAATATGAAGATGCCGGAATATGGCAGATAGCTACTGCCTATACAAGGATAGGCCACCGAAGATGAGTAGTAGGGACACGAAGGCTCAAGCTACGGCTTGCGAGAACACATGAGGTTGCCAGAAATTGCTTAAGAAGTTTAGGAGAGACAAGAAACAGAGATGGCAGGAAATCAGAATAGGCCGAAGGAGATATTTATAAGAAACCCCAACTATCTCTGACCCTACATGTGTTTCCCATCCAAGAGTTAATGAAATAAAATCGAGAAACGAGGCGACACGCGAATCCCAAAAAATTGAAAAGATTTAGACTTGGCCATTCGATAACCTAGCGATCCAAAACGACACAACGATTGACATAACCCACAACCAGCGCTGCCATGTACCCTCGGTTATTAAGACACATTAAATGCTCAACCATCATTGGCGCTCATCTCAACTAAAATTACCTCAATAGCCAAAATGGCACATTGCCAGCAATCAAAATAATCAGTAATAAGTATAGGTAGCTTGTATTCTTGGGTCACGTGACCCTAGACTCGGGAATAGGGGGCAATTAATGGGGAAAACTACATCAAAGACCTCATCAACTAATCTCGACTGACCAATGTTACCCCAGCCTTAAAATGGACTTATCCCTCAGTACATGGCCCCGAGTGATCTCGTAAATAACCCTGACCACCACTTGAGGTACCTGACACCCAAAAGACTACCCAAGGCCCAGGGACCTCTGATTCCCAGGGAGATCTCGATTGTGGAGGCAACGACCTCGACTAACTCAACCCAAGGATAAGCTTGATCTAAAAACCGTTATCTGGACAGAATATCTTCTACAATAGGCCTACCAACTCTAAGCAAATGATAGAGAAGGTAGGGAGAGATTTGGCCCAGGAGGTAGGAAACAGTGCTATGCTAAAACGTGGGAAATAGTGCTAGGCGAGAACGTGGAGGAAAGAGACGTGCAAGAATGTGGGGGAAAGAAACAGGGAAGATCCACCCTGATATGCCACAATTCGAGTCTATAAATAAGGAGACTGCTTCATTTTCCAGGTATGAGACATCTAAAACCCTAAGGGAAGAGTTATACTTTCTACAGTCCCCCTACCTCCCTAACTTGATCGTCGGAGAGCTAGAAGCTAGCCCTAGCTCCTTCACCTCTTCTCATTCTTTGTGTGAAGATTTTGCCTTGCCGAGGATTTAGGTCGACCGCAGGACCATCTAGTTGGCGTAAAGGTAGTCGCTCCTCCAATATGCCATCACAAGGGAATTCAAGATTGAAAAATTTCCACACAAGTCACATTTGTTTTTGTCACCGCTACCTCCAGTGGCGGAGGAAGATCCTTCCTTTGCTCTCTGGATGATTTTGCTAATCCTCCAATCAGAACTCTCTCCCCAAGAAATCCCAATCCACCATCGCTACAACCCAAGATGAATTTTAGAACGACCCTCTTCGAGTACTTCGACTGGGTCACTTGGCTCTCAACCACTACACCTTCTTCTGATGCCATTGTTTTGAAGCAAAAAAAGTGATACAATAGGGAAATTGAGGAGTTTAAACATAACAAACAAAAAAAGGGATGCCTATGGATGAAGGGTTTGAGTTTGAGATTGGAAGCAGTTTGTGGGTTTGTGTTTTATTGAACAGGGAAAGATGGGTTTTGTGGAGATATAGCTGATGAAGGATGTTTTGCTTGAGAAACGCTTTGAGGGTTCCAATAGAGAAGAAGAAGAAGAAGAAGTGGCGGTGGTGGTGGGGTGGTTTGACCAAGAAGGAAAGGGATTGTTTTCTAGTTTGGTCATCTCTCCTCTCACTTGGGAGGTTTGGGAGGTGAGCTTTTCTCTTGTAAATTGTAAAGTTAAGGAAGGATATGAGAAGCATGAAAAGTGGGTTTGGTATTCTTGAGCCTTGGGCATTTGCGGCAAAATCCAACAGTGTCTCAGAACAAGAATTTTTAATTGGAAGCATCATAAGGTAGGACTGACATAAGGGGCCAAAAAATAATTTACATTTTTTGGGATGTCTTTTACTCTCTTCTCTGTTGAAAGGTTTGGACAGTAAATGATGTTAAATGTAATTGTTGTCATACCTCTTGATATAATAGCAATGGTCCGCATGACATTTTTTGAAGTCATTTACTATCATAAAACTGTTAAACTTCAAATACCACTATCTTGGTGCTTGTTTCAACCCGTATAAACTTATTTTTACCTTACACACCATTTTCTCATTCCCTTCATTAGTGTAGCTTTCTAGCTACTTCATGTATGTTTCCTCATCCAAATCACCATAGAGGATTGCAGTCTTCACGTTAAGCTATTCAAGATGTAAATCTTCTACTGAAACTATGCCCAACGTTGTCTTGATAGTTTTCGTTTTCATAACTGGAGAAAATAATTTAAAATAGTATATTTATCTTCTTTGCTAACATCCTTCAACCACTAACATAACCTTATATGTTTTGGTTCTATCACTCTCATCCTTTAACCTAAAAATTCATTTATTGCTCAATGCCTTTTTCTCATCTAGTAGTGAAATGAAGTCCCATGTCTGATTGGATATTAAAGACTTCATCTCCTCATCCATTGCATGTTCTCACTTAATCTAAGAATTCACCTCCAATGCTTCTTCATAGTATTCCAGCTCACCACCATTTGTTAACAACAAATAATATAAAGAAGGAGAAAATCATTGTGTTGGTTTAGGTGTTCTAGATGACCTTCTTATTTCTGGAGTAGGTATTTGAGGCAATATCTACTAATCTCCATGTCCTTCTATATTTGGTGCTTCATTATCATTCACACCCTGCACATCATCATCAGAAATTTCCTTAAACTCTATAAGCTCCTTTTATTTGCTTAAAATAGTAGTTTTGTTCTTATTGAATACAACGTTTCTATTCCTTATGACTTTCTGGTTTTCATCATCTCAGCATCAATAGCCAAATTCTTCTGACCTGTATCCAATGAAAACACACCTTTTAGATTTTGGATCTAACTTAGACTACTAATCTGCATCAACATGTATATAAGCTAAATAACCAAACACTCTTAGGTATTCAAGATTTAACTGCCTTTCTGTCCATGTTTCTTCTAGGAGTCCACCATCCAAAGGTACCAAAGGTTCTCGATTCAATAAATATGTTGCTCTGTTAACAACATCTACTCAAAATTACTTAGGCAAACCTGCATGTAATTTCATGCTCTTGGCCCTTTCCACAATAGTCTGGTTTATTCGATCTGCTACACCATTCTATTGTGCTATATTAAGGACTGTTTTCTTTTTCAATTTCCCGTTCTCTACACAGTACTTTTTAAATTCATTGCTACAATATTCACCTTCATTATCTAACCTGAGGTACTTGAGCTTACAACCTATTTCATTCTCAACAGCAACACTTCACTTCTTGAAGGTCTTAAATATGTCAAACTTATGTTTCAGAAAATAAACCCATAATTTCCTAGTCGAATCATCAATAAAGGTAATAAAATAATGTGAGCCACCAATAGAAGATTCCTAAGATAATCCCCATAAATCAGTGTGAACCAGTTCCAATCGCTCATGTTTGATTTCCTTTGCACCCTTAGTGAAACTAACTTTCATATGTTTTCCATAAACGTAGTCTTCACAAAACTCCAGGTCCAATGGCTTTAAACCTAAAAGCTTCCCTCTTGAGTGAAGAATCTTTCATTCCCTTTTCGCTCAAGTGTCCTAACTTGTAATGCTAGATATCTAAATCTATACTCTTAGCTGCAACTAAAAATAAAGGTTGTTGTATTTTTCATCAGATAGAGTGTCCCTTCTTTCTTTCAGTGAGCTACAACTAAGGTACCATTTGTGATTTTCCTTGAATCTCCTGTGAAAACTATGCTGTAACATGAACTTGTGAGTTGGCCTATTAAAATCAAATTTCTTTTCAGATAAGGTACATGACGTATATCATTCAACATCCATGTACCCCCATTTGGTAGACTAATCAGAACATCATTATATTGTAGACTTTATCATTTCCCAGAAACACCTTGCCAAGGTTATCCTGCATATAGTTCTTGAGATGTTCTTTATTAGATATGGCATGAAAGGATGCTCCTGAGTCAATCATCAATGACTCTAACTTACTATCCAAGGTTATAGCTAATGCCTCTTCAACAACTTCTTCAATAGTATTTGCAGAAGCCTCATTGTCCTTGTTGTACCATGTCTATTCTTCTTTGGGGCCCTATAGTCCTTTTTCAAGCGTCATTTCTTCCCACAATTCCAACATTCTACCCTAGGTTTTCTAGATCTTGATTTTCCTTTTGACATAGATTTACCCTGATCCTGATTCCTATCAATTGTTCTTTATCTTCCTTTTATATTCAAAGCATTGTCTGAAGCTTTTCCTAAGGATGTAGATTTCTTGCAGACCTTTTTACTAAGAATCATGCTCATCATTGTATCATAATTCATGAGGTTGGGTCCTAAGGAATTACTGACATCCATTACTAAACCATCCCAACTATCTAGTAAAGATGAAAGAATCAACCAGGCTCTAACCCCACTATCAAAATTGATTCTAACCGAGGTTAATTGGCTGGTAAGTGTATTGAATTCGTTAAAGTGTTTATCCATAGTTTCGCCTTCCGCCATTTTCATATTAAACAATCTCTTCATCAGAAACACTTTGTTGGAAGCTGACGCTTTTTCATACATTCGACAAAGGGCTGATATCAAGTCTTCTATGATTTTCTCATTAAAAATATTAAAAGCTATCGACGAAGATAATGAAAGATGAATCATACATAGGGCTTTGCAATCAAGTACTTCCCAGTATGTATTTGACATCGTGATCGGCTTTTTGTCCTTTCCTCAAAGGGGTTGGAAGTCGATGATTTTTCATATATTTGACAAATGACTGATATCAAGTCTTCTATGATTTTTTCATTAAAAATATTAAAAGCTACCAATGAAGATAATGAAAGATGAATCATACCTAGGGCTTTGCAATCAAGTACTTCCTAGTATATATTTGACATCGTCATTGGCTTTTTGCCTTTTCCTCCAAGGGGTTGATAGAAAAATATTCTTCTTGTAGAGATAATCTTCTAGAAGCAAACTTCATACCATTGAATTTTTCAACATTAAACCGTACAAGTTCCTCCACCGTTGCTATTGTTGTCATTGCTCCCACTCGAATCAAACCTCGCTCTGATACTAGTTGTTAGGATTGTTTTACCTTCTTTTTTATAGAAGAAACGGGATGCAATAAATCAACAAGAAAACAAAGAACAAAATCACTCACAACACAAGATTTATGTGGAAAACCCCAGTTTGGGGAAAAACCACGGACCCACAGAGAAAACTTTCACTATCAAGAATAAAACTCTTCAAAAGACAATTTACAATTTCAGAACCTCTGTCTCTCTCAGCACACACAACCCTAGAGAAACATATAAATCCCCAAAAACCCTAATACATATGTGGATACAGTTCGGATCTAATCCGATACATGAAAACGGGTCAAAAAAGGATTCGCGTTGCTTGCCTTTGCCCAAAAATTTTCATATTCAAGTCGCATCCGAGTTAGAATTTGGGTTGAATTCCTGATGCTAACCTAACAAATCAAACTTTACACATTACATTATGGAATTTGGCCGCTCATTTGGTTATCAAATAGATTCAAGAATTTAAAGATAACTTGAATTAGAAATTGAGGAAGAAACTTCTGCAACCAATTTATTAGCTGAAATTTAGAAGATAGGATTCCCCCAGGATTTGGTGTGCCCCCTTAAAGTCCCCATGCTGTAGATTTTGTCCACTAACTTACAAATGCCTTAGGTCCACTAGGCATCAAGGAGCAGACACATCAGTGCCAAAAAGTAAAAAGCAGCCCCCAGTAACTGTAAATCACTTTTCGGCGCTGATGTGTCTGTTACCTAATGCCCAGAGAACCTAAAGACATTCATAAGAAGTGAACAAAAATCCGTGCCAAGGAAGTGAGGTTTCCAGCATCCTTCTTAGTTCTTGGAGTGAAGGTCAAAAACTACCCATACGGTTATGAGAAAATCAGGTATTGACAATTCTAGACTGCTTAGCCAGTCATGATATTGACTAGTTTCAACGATTAGGAGAAAAGCATCAAATTTTGAGACTAACACGTTTATGCTGGTGTTTCGATTTTTGGGTTCAATTTTATATAAACATCATCACTAATCATAACCATCCAATTTCCCTTCTTTTTTTTTTTTTAATTTAATTTTTTTCACTTTCTTTTTTCTAAGGGCATCCATCAGTTAAGATTTTTCACTGAGTAAGCCAAGGGACAAACCTATGGAGCAGACTAGATAATAGATATACCTCTTGCCTAATAGTCAGCTTTATCTTCTGCAACCAACCACGAAACAAATAGAAAAAAATACAATTACAATTGTAGATAAATTATAATGAAACCCTATCTTCTGCAACCAAACACGAAACAAATAGTAAAAATACAACTAGTATTGTAGATAAATTATAATTAAGAAAACAACCCACAGAACTTATAAGAAATTAAATCGTACATGAATGGAGAAACAAATCAATAAAAAAAAAAAAGAAAACGCTTTGTTTTTTCGTTTTTATTTTTGACAAGATGCATCTGTTAAGAGTAGTCAACACCGACTCTCTAGAAATCTCTAGAGAGCCGGTTATGC
>JAOXJP010297566.1:0-18426 GCA_025762735.1 Platanus orientalis | reverse complement strand
CCCCCCCCCCTCTGCCTCAACCCTCACGCGTCGCATAGGGGGGCGGCATAGGGGATATCAGGCCCCTGCAAGTGTGTCTCGGTAAACACACATGGATTTATAATTTCTTTTTCCTATAAAACAATTTTTTTTTAATCTAACTACTTAGGCTGTGTCTGTTACCATTCTTATCCCCTACTTTTTTAGGAATTGGAAAATAACCTTGGAATCCATTTGGATTTCAAATGGATTCTAAATGACATAAATATGTTAACCTTGTCTGATAACACTACGAGGTTGGAAAGAAAATAAAACAATATTTTCTCAGTTTGATGTTTGGATGTTAGGAATCTTCTTGGAAAACCAATGAATACAAAATATATAACAATCAATATCTATTTCCTTTCAATCTATTTTCGTTGATAATAAAAAATAGTCATTATATGGGAATACAAACTGCAAGCTAATATAACATAATAGATCATTTTATCCATAGGCTATGCAAAGCATCACTTGTTGATAGGAAAACACAAGACACATCAGAAGTAAGAATTTCCCAATTTAATGTAATTTTGATGTAAAAATTCATATTTCAAAGAGCATGGCTTTCTAAATTAAATCATAAAAGGCTTGTCAAAATTATTAAAATAATAATAGTAAGGAACACATGACACAGTAGGCACTCTATAATCCTAATGTCACCTACTCATTATTGACATTTTGACTTCACAACAGTCTAACTTGAAATTTTAATATTCAAATACTGATAATTCTACTGCAACTACAATTGCTAGCTTATATGAAAGTAGCAGTAAGACATTCTCAACTAAACCAATTATTTGAAGTCTCAAATTTGTGGGTTAGCAATAAAATTTAGATAAAGACAAACTCAACGGAGTAGATCAACAACCAGAATACCAAATCTCCCCAATTTTCAGGTCCTATTTTCATTAGTTTACCAATACAAATCACCCCGAAAAAACCCCCCGAATTCACTAACATCATCACACCTCCAATGAAGAAATTCATACACATGTTTTATTTGATCCCACAACAATCATTATTACATCAGCACTCATAAAAACAGATGAATATACGTTCATTTCATCAAATCAACATCGCAAAAGCACTCACAACGAAGATCCAAGTCTTATAAAACGTCAACACCGAGTCAACATAAGCACATACCTTCCATATTAACACAGATCCACGTAAACGGATGAAACACCGAGATCAACCAGAGTAGACCCCAAGTCATGATCTCTCTCTCCATGACTATCATCCCTCTCCAGCTTAAAAAAACAAATCCTCAACTACTTCATCAATCTTCTCAGATCCACAAAAATTCCACTAAAACTCCGCATCAGCAAAACCCTAATTCCCCAAACCCTAGCTTATCTTACTCGTAGAAACTCGCTAAAATCTCCACCATTTCGTCAAAGGAAACAACAATCGAATCAGAATGAAAAAGTTGACCTAATCAGAAAACAAAAATGATCATAAACAAAGGATTCGCAGGAGATTTTTTCTGTTTCTCTCTCCTTTATTTTCTAGAATTCTTCATCGAGAGCTTTGATTGCTTATTTGTCTGAGAGAAACAAATGTAGAGAAACTCCGGCACAACTTAGCAGCATTGAGGACCCGACCATTGGAGACTACTGTTGCAAGGCTTCTCTCGAAAATCTCCTAAAATCCGAGCGTTTTGGATCGAAAATAGGGTTCCATGGGGTTTAGGGCATTTATTTTCCAGATGGAATCACACGAAGATCAAGATGGTATTCCATGTTGGTTTTCCGAGTGCATCAGATGATCAGAATTCTTACTTTCCTAGGAAAACTGTATAATTTTCCTAGGAAAGTAAGCCCTTGGAAAGCCATCAGACACAACTGGTTTTCAAATTGAAACTCACACACAAGGGGAACTCCAAAGCTAATACCACTTTTGGTTTACCTTAAGACCCTCATAAGATGCGGTAGTATTAAAACGAATTAAATATATATAGATGAGTTTGCTAGATGAATCACCTAGCAAAAAAATCAAGGTTATTGTTAAGGAAACTTCTACAAGGATTTATATTGGCATCACATAACGGCTCCAGACATAAGTACTTTGCCACATGGCAAAAACAAGCCCTTAGTGGGGTTGGGATCCTATGTAGCAGCCTTTAGCTATCACAGCCAACACTTGATTTGGCTCTACCCAAACTTTATGGTTCAATGGGGTTTATGGTTCAATGGGGTAAAAAGTCAAAACACTGCCCAAATCAAAAATAAAGGCACCATATTCAAATATTTGTCAAATGTCAGCCCATGGTAATCCCAAGTTATTTTTGGCAAATTTGAAAAAAAAATAAAAAATAAAAAATGGTTTGGCCACCCTCCAGTGCCTACATCCACTCCAGAATGTTCGTCTTTAAGTTGGTTGATTTTATTAATAAATTAATCCCTGATTTATTACATAATCTATTACAAGAAAATCAACAAACCTAAACACTTACAAGTTCCACGAGAATCCACTCGCCTTGCAAGCTTACACCCAATGACTCTAATGGATGCTACCAAAAATTGTCTCCCAATGACTCCGGTGAGAGCTCATGTCTAATAACTTCAGTGGATGTATACAACCACTTCTAGTGACTCCATGGAAGCTCTAAGAATCCACACCTAGTGACTCTGGTAGGTGCTCAAGAATCCGCCTTCAGTGACCTTGGTGAAGGCTACAAATCCAATGACTCCAGTGGACTTAACTCGGTAGAATTGTAATGATTCTTCCATTATTGTGTTTCCTCTTTGCAAGCTGATTTTACTATACTGAACACAATCAATGAAGAGACTATCTTCTTGTATGTAGAAGTGAATATGCCTCATTTACTCAATCTCCAAGCTTTCCAAGGTTAAACAATGGGTAAGAAAGCTAAGTATGATGATCTTTACTTGGATTTACCAATTTGTAATGCTCAAAGGTCATTCCTAGTGGTTGCCTTTCAACCTTTCTCAGATTTTCCAAACTTTGGCTCATAATGGACATAGTTTCTTCAAGTTTTGATGTAGGATTCATTATTAAACCATTGGGGGTTCCTCCCTATTTATACAATCACAAAACCCTTGTTCAACGGTAAAAAATATAGCCATTTGTAAGAGACTTTCTGGCGAATTCCCATTTATGGATAGGTGGATTGATCCAGCATTGTTCGATCGATCTAGCCTTGATTGATCAAGCAGTAGATCAATCGATCAAGTAGAATTTTATCGATTGAACTGCCTCAGTCGATACCCTGTAGAAAACTACATTCGGGTTAATTGATCCACCTGCTTTTTGGATCAATCCAGGTGTTTGATTGATTGAATTACCCTTGATCGATTGAAATAGACATTTTTGCAATTTTTACTTATTTTAGCCCAGTTTTGTGTGAGGCATTCCTTAAGGCTATATGCAAGTCAACCAACACCATCCTATGGTATTTTGGCTTGGTCTTACCTATTTGTCCCATTTACCAACCTTCTCAAATAATTTCACCTGTGAAGCTTAGAAGTTGACATCGTAGGATTTGCTTTGTGCTTAAGACTTCTTGCATTGCTTGGCTCTGTTTCTTCATGGTCTCTTGTTGTCAACACCCAAATTTTGACTTGGGTTAATTAATGGAATCAGATGGATTCATTACAGCAAGGGATAGGGTAAGATCCTAGACACCCCTAGACTTTAGATAGTTAAACAATCTCACAGGATACTTTAGTCAGAAAGTGTAATGTTAATGTCAAAACCCCATTCAAATATCAACCAGGCTAAACCTTAATTTCTCTGAAAAACACCCTAGGACTACGAGGGTGCCAATTTCAATCCATTAGACTTGTTTCATTATAAATTTTCCAACCTTCATAAGCCTTCCCACATTGAATCATCAAAGGGTTGATAAATTACCATCTTGCCCCTACACCCTTCAAATATTTCAAATTCTGTTCATTCAACTCATTTTCTCCAACATTCTTCAGCCTTCCCACATTGAAGCATCAAAGACTAAAAAATTACTATTTTACCCTCATAATTTTAAAACTCCTCATTTTTCCTCAAAATTGGGCCTTCAGTAAATCCTAGAAATTTCTCCCATCATCCAAATGACCCCAAATAAGGACTTGTGCCCTTTAAATAAGATTATCTTCAAAAAGCCGTCTAAGGAACCAAAATATTTTTAGAAACTCAGGCAACCTTCAAAATCCTAACACTTCCCCAAACCCTCAAGAGACAATTTGGTTTATATTTGGCTTACGATAATCTCCCGAAAGTTCTCCGGATAGCCAAATCCAAAACAGTCAATGGCTAACTGTTAATTTTTGCCAAAGCTTTAAAACTAACTCTCAAACTCACGTATTTTTAGGTCTATTTTACATCATATTATCCAATCTCTCCAGATTAAGTTTTATCATTTTCAGCAAGTGATGAACCTTTGGAAGACTCCCGGGAATTCATCAGAGATCAAAAATTCAATTAGTCAGTGGCCATACTTTGGCAATTTTGAGACCTTCGAAAGGTTCTCACTCAGATTAAGTCTACCTAGAGACTCAGCCTGCCCCAATTATCACATTCTCTTAGTTTAACCTAAATAACTTTTGCTTGTATTTAACCTATGGTGAGCTCCTAGAGATTCCCCCAGAATCCAAATCCCTAAAGGTCAGGCTCACTTCCTCAGATTTTTTGAGATCTTCAAAAAGCTCCCTAATGGATAGTCCCATTTACAGACTCAACACAACCTAATTATTCATTTTCTCACAAATTCAGGCTATGTTTTTAACCAAGTGACCCTCATTCGAGAACCCCCTGGGAACTCTCCGAAAATTAGATTGTCAGTGTCAGCACCCAAATTGTGACTCAGGTCATCTAATGGAGTGAAAAACAGTAAAACAACATTTAGGCATCAAGACTTTAAGCACCCTAATTAAGGGAGAACAAAGTGGACCCTAGAGGTTAGGCATCCCTTGTGAAGTCTTCCTTGGATGTTTCGGTCACCAAAAGCATTATCCATATCATACCACGTGTAGTGGATCGGCCCAAATACACCATTTTTAGTCAAACCCTAATTCCCTAAGAAGCATCAGTAGGGCTATGAGGATCCATATTCAAGACCACCAAACACATTGCCTTCAATTTCTCCAGCCTTCGCAAGCCTTCCCACAATGAAGCATCACAGGCAGAAAAATTACCATTTTTCCCTTTAGCCTTTAAAAGCCAAAATTTGACATCTTCACACACAGTCTATAAATTCTTTAGCCTCTATAAGCCTTCCCATCACCAAGCATCACAGGCAAATAGTTGTCATTTTTTACCCCTTTTAGCAGCATAAAAAATAAAATTACTATTTTACCATTTTGCCTTCAAGATTTACCCCTAGACCCTTAAATGACCCCTAAAGCTTCTCCCATCACCTGATTTGTGTAAGGTCAGGTCCTGCACACTCCAATCTCCACCACCTTTAAGGAACTTATCTTAGGAAAAATCTTTTGAGAAACTAACAATAGCCAATTTATCAACCTTCGAAAACCCTTGGTCAGAAAATGACACTAAAAAAGCTCTCAAAGATTCATCTGGTGTCAGAATTTGGGAAGCTCAGTGGTCATCTTTCAATCTTGGGTTCAATCAGTTATTTCATCAAACAAAAGCATCTAAAGTCTCAAACCCTTGTGAAATCTCAAATCTTCCCTGGGGGGGTGAGAAGTCAATTTTGGCTGCATTTCACCCATATAGGTCCAGAATGTTCTTTGGACCTCCAAATCTCAATAAGTCAGTTCCCATCTCTCTAGATTTGTGAGGCCTTCGTAAAATAATCCTAATGGAAAGGAGCATTGGAAGAGTCAATCCACTTGGTTTCTCCCAATAACTTCAAAATGAGCTACACATTTGGGTCAAATGTCGTGTACTCAATTGAACCCTCGAGAATACATCAGAACTCTAAAATTCAGTTTATCAGTGATCACCCCTCGGTAATTTTGAGACCTTTCAAAGCCCATCTCCCTCAATTGCCTCAGCAATTTCTGGCCTACTCACTACATTTTTTTCAGGCCAGGATGATACTTAGTTTATTTGTATTTAACACATGGTAAGCCCTCAAAAACTCCCTCAGACTCAAAATTCAACTAGGTTAGGCCCATTTTCTTAGTTTTCTCCCTATCCTCAAAAGACTGTTTCATGAGTCATGACAATAAGATCTCTGTTATCCAATACTTCCATTCTCCAATGAGCTACAGGGACAGTATGTCATTAAGTAACCCTGCTTCAAAAAATCCTCGGTAACTGCTTGAGAATCCATTTAACGAGCTATCAATTCCTGTAGACTCCAGACTCTCTAAGCTTTAATAAACCTTGAACCTCACTTTCCGCAACAAACTATGACTACCACAGTAAACTTTTTCAGTCAGGGTCTCTTCAATTACCCAAAAAAGGGTTTTGAGCCTAGTTTCACTCTTGGCAATCGTAATCCAGAGTAGTAAGAGCCTATAGCTCACAAAAGCTGAGGACCACCTTTTGTCTAAAGATTTCATAAATCAATTTGATCATTTTTTACCTCCAGTATTTATTAAAGAGCATTAGAAGCCAATAAACCCTTGATTTCACCCCTAACCTTATCGTAATTTGGTTCCGACTAATCCACTATGATCGGAACATCCGGGACTTCGAAAATGGACACTAAGTTTGCAAGTTTCCAAGCACAGGAGCTCAAAAAGAAAGGAAGGCAGGAAGGGATTCAATTTTTCATGTAATTAATGCATTAAGGCATTAATGAGCTCATCGCATGATTTTAGCTCATTAATACCCATCAATGCATTCACACTTACATGCTTTAAGCTCCCCACCCTTAGATTAGGATCCCCATATGCATCCCATGTACTCCCCCCTTGGATCAAATACATGGATTTCAAATATCCATGGAGTTCTTGATCCATCCCACCATTTAGCATAATCAATCGTGTCCTTTGATTCTCATCAACCAATCAACAAAGCTCATGTTGTTGACATGGCCCCAAGCTTGTCTACCATTGGTTCATGTCACCTATCCTTGTGAACTAAACCAAACCAATCTCCCCCTTGCTTAAACAAGTACAAACCAATCCCCCAATTTGATTTTCATCAACCAATCGAAATGGCTCATGTTGTTGACATGGCCCTAAACATGTTTACCATTGGTCCATGTTACCTATCCTTGTGAACTAAACCAAATTAATCTCCTCTTGCTGAAACAAGCACAAACCAATCCCTTCCTTTAATTCTCATCAACCAATCACAACGGCCTAGGTTGTTGACATGGCCCTAAGCTTGATTACCATTAGTCTATGTCACCAATCCTTGTGAACTAAACCAAATTAATCCACACCCTTATTGAATTAAAGCACAAATCAACCCCCTTGATTATTATCATCCAATTGAAATGACTCATGTTGTTGACATGGCATTAACCTTGTCTCCCATTGGTCCATGTCACTTATCCTTATGAACTAAACCAAACCAACCCTAACCCTTGATCCCTTAACCCCATGGACCAATCCCAACCCTTGGCCCAGCCAATTTGGGGCTATAAATAGCCCCAAATTCATGCACATTAGTGTTGGTTCTCTGAAAGAAAAAAGAAAAGAGAAGAAGAAAATGAGCTCAAGCCCTAACCTAAACCCTTGGCCAAGCAAGGTATGCCTCACCTCATGCCTAGGGTAGTTCCCTCATATCATTTAGCATAATTTACATGCTGTTATGCTGCTCAATTTTATGCCATAAGACCATCTCAATTCGGGTTACACAATGGAGATAAAACTGTCTCCATTAGTCTTTATTTTTTACCTCTGTCTGCTTCCCATTTTTTTGTGACTCAGAAGGAGCTCAAAATTTAATTGTAAGTTCCCAATAGGGAGACCAACCAATGGTAAAAATTTGGGATTTTTTCAAGCATGTATGGACCCCCGAGATAGTTTCCTAAATAGACCCTAAACATTTGTTCTTTTGTGACCTATATTTGTGAATATATTGTTGATTTTTTGTAGAATTTTGTAGACATGTTCTTAAGCCAACTTTTGGATATGTTATTCCCCTGATATGTTTATACATCTAGTAGAAATTTTGTAATTTTACAATACCCCTAAGGGCCCAAAATCTGAGAAACGTAACTGCTGAATTTCTTCCTAGCAACTAACGCCTGAATTTTCTTTAGATAAAATTTAGGCGTTGAATGGATCGTCGTTGGGAGAATAATCATGCGTTGGGATCTGGGACCCACCCTAGTGAACCCTGATTCTTCCCTAGCTTGTACACATGCCTAAATGATTCTTTGGAGTCCAGCCCTGTGTTCAAGCACCTCTGTGGGCCCTGATTTCTCTCCCCAAAACCTGAATTTTATTTCAGGCATTGAGAGGAAATTCAGGCGTTAGGGTGAATTTCAGGAGTCAGGCCTGTGAATAAAAAGTCATTTTTTTCTCCAAAATAAATAGTTGTTGTGGCAGACATAGGGCTCAGTCCATAGATTATAAGAGAGGCCCACCCCTGTCTAGGAGTTTTCTCACCCTTGGGACCCACACCAAAGACCCAATACCCGAGGCAAGTTGTTGTCATACAACAACTAACACCTAAATTTCCCTAAATTAAATTCTGGTGTTGGAAATTCAGGCATTAGGCCTGTGCAAGATGACCATTATGCCCTTTTCTTGAAGGTATATCTTTATATTTATATGGGTCCCGATCTATGAGGTTGCATAGTCTGACCCCAGGGAACATTGTTTACCTATCCATGAGGGTCCCACAACACTTGGACCCACAGAAGCTTATAAACCAATTAGGTTTAGTCATTGATCTGTTTAGCATCCAACGCCTGAATTTCCCCTGAATTAAATTCAGCCATTGAAAATTCAGGCATTAAGCCTAAGAAAATTACAAAAACCTGCATCTTCCCTATTTCACAATCATTGACTTCAATTTGATTCAGGACATGTATGGATGAGAGAAGTCGCCCTAAAAAGGTGGGTATTTGGGGTGCCTAACACCTTCCCCAAATTCAACTAAACAACTTACCATTTATCTTAGGAATGCAGACCAGTCTTAGGAGTTAAACCCCTAAACCTTCGGGTTTAGACCTCTCCCCTTCCCTCGAAGGGGAGAACTGATGTCCAACTCCATCGTTTAAACCCAACTTGGTAGCGACTCTTGAAAAAACATAACCCCCAAGGTTAGCAACCCCCCCTCATGCGTTGGCAATCACGCCGAAGTTTGGCTCGGAACCACAGGCTGGCGGTGGAATCCGAACCCCCCCGACACCCCGACGTCCACAATTAGTCTATTAGATCTTATGTTCTCGAAACTCCAAGGCTCAAAACATTCAAGGACCTCCAATTTTTCCACCAGGGGCTCAGCAAAAACCTATCCCAATTCTATTGAAGATTTGGTCTAGGACATATCAAGGTTTTGAATGTAGATTTTGACTTAGGTATTGGTTTTACAAATAGTCTGAACCTGTGTCTCACAAAATTCAAAATTTATCTTTCATATCAAGACCTTGAAAATCAATTTTACTAATTTATCTCTCCTGCATGGGTTCAAGTCATCTTGTAGCCATACAGACTCAATTTTGACCTACCTACACTCATCCAAATTCGATTTCAACAAATGCATTGCGGCCAGAGCATCAGGGAGATGCAAAAAGCACATTAGGCTTGAAACTTTCTAAGTTACAAAACCCAAAAATCATACCCAAATAGTAAGGGGGTGAAATTCAAAACAAATCATTGATATTTTTTAGAAAAGCAATCATTACTTTTTTGATATTTTAAAAAAAGTAATCACTGCATTTTTCAAAAAATCTTTAAAATGGCTTTGGATTTGGGCTTATGATTTGGTATCAATCCAAAGTACACTTGATGAAGGCATAGGATCTAATTATCTAAGCTCCTAACCCATCATCCACCATTCATTGCTTAAAGCATATCCTACCCCCATTTTTCCACCTCCTCATCGTAACCCTTCATTTTCCCACCTCCTCACTTCAACCCTTTGTTCAACCCCCCTTACCACAAGGCACCCATCTAGACTCCCCTCACCTTGTAACCAATGGGAGGAGGACTTCTTAGCTCCCTCACATGTGGCTGAGAAGCCTCCACCCTACTCCATTTGAACCATCGCTCTCCACCACATGTTCATGTGGGTCCCATTTCACCATGCCCATACATGCCTACCCATGGCCATACCCCACATCCTAGGCAAACCGCCCATTTAACCATGAGAAGAGGATGTTTTTTTTTTGGAGTAAGAAATTTTTTTAAGAAAACAAAGAAAGAAAAGAGAGAAAGAAAAGAAAAAGAGAAAGAAAGAAAAGAAAGAGAGAAAGAAAGACAAAAAGAAAGAAAGAAAGAAGAAAGGGAAGGGAGGCCTTCACCTCCAAGTTAGTGTCCATTTTTTTAGTGATTAAGACTCCCCATGATGTAATTACTCCACCCCTGGAGCCATTAAAGCAATCCCTAAGGTGGGACATAGGAGAAATAAACTTGTCTCCCCTATTTATGTCTTTTTTTGTGCATTCAATGGTGTAGGAGTCATAAGTCCTCCTATGGGATGAGTTAAGGCCCCAATTTGCACTGTAAGTCACTATCACAATGACTTATATGTCTACCAAATTTCATCATCATTGAAGCCTGTTTGACCCCTAAATGGACCCCACTTGCTCATTTTTTGGAGTATTGTTACACTCCACAGTTTGAGCTAAGTGAGGTGCCCGAATTTTAAGTTCCTTTGATTTATGATTTTGATTTGTTTCTTTCTTTATTGTTTAGTTAACTAATTTACATACTTTAGTTAATTTTGTTTATTTAATTTTATTTACATTTTGGTATTTTACTAGAATTTTATTTGAATTAATTTTCTATTGTCTTAGTTCTGTTTTGATTTATGTTACTTAACTTGTTTGCTAAATTACTCAATATGTACTTTCTATTTTGCTACAATGGTCTTATAATTTTGTCAAGATATTTCCTATAAAATTTGAGCTCAACCCCATTGGTGTAGCCCTTGGAATGGGCCCCACAATCCCTTTGTTTTATAAAAGACTATGTGAAATAGTGGACGATCCACCCATTTTTGAAAGTTCAAAGTGGGGTCTAACCTTACCAAAAGAGGCTGAGATTTTTCAAAGGGCTGTCTGGGATGTTAACCCAACCCCCTGAAGAATTCCTGGTCCATTGGACCCCTCTTAATGGCCCAAAAGTGGGAAAAACAGGCTGTTGGTTTTCTGCCCAGAACTAGTACACCTGAACTTTCCTCCCTGTGAAAGTTCAAGCGTACTCTTGAAGTTTAGGCATACATGTTGATGTTAGGCATACCAACCTAGATGCCTTAACCTCCATGTCCCTGTATATCCAGTGGGTCCACAAGGACTCTCAAACCTCTAAACCCTCCGGGAAAAAAAATACCCAGTCTCTTGACCCTAGTGAAACAACTAGTGGGGCCCATTTAGAATAGTACGCTTGAATTTGCACTACTGTGGAAGTTCAGGCGTACCCTAGTATTTAGGTGTATGGCCTAATTTTAGGTGTGTTGACCTGAACACATTTTTGCTCTCTGTCCATGTGCATCTAATCAACCCACGTGGGTTCTCAAGCCTTAAAATCCTTCTGATGAAACTCTCAGGCTTCTGGTTCTTTTGAAAGCCCCAATGGGACCCCTTTAGGATCATACGCCTAAACTTTCACATAAGTGAAAGTTCAGGCATACACTTAAATATAAGGCATACTCCTAAAGATCAAGCACAGTTTGGGAAAAATTCTAATTTTACCCTTTATGATAATCAGAAGGTGGGAATGAATCCCGGCACTTCCAAAACAATAGGATACTTCTGTTCCAATCACCGGAACACAAATTTTGCCCATGTTCTCAAAAAGGGCCCACTATGGGGCATTCTTAAGTTATACGCCTGAACTTTATTGTAAAATAAAATTCAAGCGTATGACACAAGTTCAGGCATATTGATAGAGAAATGTCAAAATCATATTTGTGTGGTCTCATTTAATAATATTAAGACATTGTTAGGTTAGAGGAGCCACCCTAAAAAAATGGGTAATTGGAGTGTCTAACAGCTTCCCCAATTACAACCAAACAGCTTACTCTAAATCTCTAGAATCCTAGACCAATTTAAGAGTCATCCTAGGCCTACAGGTCTAGCCCGGGTTGCAAATCCCGCACTTAAATATCAGAGTTGGTGGCAACTCCAAAACCATGCCCAGACAAGTCATTGGCCAGGTCTCATCCTGTAAAGTGGAGACCATCTCGGTCTTTCTGCAATGCCCACACTTGCCTTTTGCCTTTGTTATCCTTCCTTAACCGGTCTTGTAGAGTGTGCCTTCTAAAACTTCCTTCGACTTTGACTTGGACTTACATGACTCATTGTATACAAGCATAGTTACAAACATGTAAGACTTACAAGTTTAACCACAAATTACATCATGTACTTTACCTTTAGAATGGAATTGACAATCACAACAATTTACATTAACACACATCTGACGTAGACATGGAAACTAAAACACGTGAAGTTAACTATACTTGATACATAAGTTTAGATCGGCCACAACATCCCTCCACATGGTTTTTTAGGGGGGGGGAGGCATGTGTTAAGATCTATCACTTACTAGAAAAAAAAACCCAGGTGGCTTACCTAAATTTTTTATTTCTCATTTTAGAACTAGGTTTAGATTCACTTATTCAAGCTGCTAAGGTAAACCATCGGCTCAAGCACATAATTTCATAAATGTAGAATGTTATTTTACATGAGTATGTTAGATGTAAGATAATCTCCTTACACCTTAAATGGCTAATTTATTTTCTTTGAAGTTAAAAGAGGTAAAAATCCTCAAAGTTGTTTGTGTAATCCATCGAATCTCTTAGATCAGCCAAAAGGTTGCATTATAAGACATGATTTTTTTTTAATTTGCGTGATTTAGAGAACAAAAGAAATGGCTCACAAGAGAAACAAAACTATAATAAAGTAATACAAGGAAAATGGGATAATATGTAAAAGGGAGAAAGAGAGAGGTATATTTTTTTATTAAAGCACCATTGCACTTCCCCAGTTATTTTGATAAAATAAAATAAAATATTGAAAAACAACTAGATAAAGTGACTATAATATGCTTTGATGAAGATGCCCTCACTTAAAGTCACGATATCAACTTGTTATCAAAAATCTATTGAATTACAATTTTAGGGCATAGATTTAATATAACACATACATTAACAAAAACCATCTACATTCGTTTAAAAGCCAACACCTTATCCCCATGTGCTCATAATGGATCTCTTTAATGCAGTCATATAATGCACCTGAAATTCCCTAGTTGTTCCCTACTGTAACCTAGAAGGGGGAGGGGTTGAATAGGATTACGTCCAATTTGTGTTTTAAATTTAATTGCTTCAGTTTGATTTCAATAGAATTTAGACATCTCAATTAATTTATGACAAGGGGTGATGTTGTCATGACTCGAATCCACAGGTCATGATGTGGGTTGGGTCTAGATCCGTGACATGGGAATGACCCACCCAAAATCTGTTTCTCATAACGGAGAGACCAACGAGCTCGGAGTATGTCATCAACCCTCTTACTAATTCACAACACTTTCCATATAAATCAAATTATTCTTTCTTGTTTATATTCATTTAAGTCACATCCATTTAAGTCCATTTAAACCAATCATAAATTTAAAATCTAAATCCACAATAAGGCCTCCAATGGCTAATAATACAAGTCTAAACTAAAATGAATAAATGTCTTAAGTCCAATGTCCAAAAGAAGAGTAAATCAAAAGAGGAGTGTTGTGCCCCAAAATCCATACTTGTATGGCAACGAATTTTTGCACATGACATTGATCCTTTCATATCAAATACCATTCAGATTGCTTACAAATTTTTATCATCTTTTCTTTTCATACATACGCAATGAAATTGCATTAACAAACCATAATCATTACATTCTGTTAATTTAAAATCCACAAACCATAATCCATAAATAAAATTCATAATCTGACATAAACCAGAATAATAACAAACCATATCCATGAAATTGAAAAATCAAATTAATCTATAACATCTCTTCAAATAGAACTAAATAACTGAACTAAACTAAGTCAAAATAGGTCTCTAAACAAAACTAAAATAACATAATGTTTAAAAAATAGACTAATATCAAAACTACATCATTACTCCCTCTTTTTGGAATCCAAGCTACTCATTTACCTTGTCATCCTCATCATCTGAAAACAACAGTGTTAACTCTATAAGCGTTACTGATTTTGCAAATAGATAGGAACACTACTGAACATGCTAAAATCATTAGGCCAGTGAGCATAAATATTTTTCACAATCAAAATAGAATGATGCATGCTTTCAAAACAATTACTTTACATATCAAAATCATGCTTCTAATCTAAGATAGAACAAATTACAAAACATAATAGAAATCAAGATGCATAATCTGAACAAAAACATAATCAGAATGAAAATACTGAACTGAATAAATATTTGAAACTAAACTCAATGGAACAAGTCACTGAAACATATATACATATATGATACCTACTGAAACAATATTTGAATCCCCTACATGTGTTGTGAGCTAGATAGAAGATAATTGAATCATATACTCAAAATCCCCCATACATATTATAAGATAGATAATAGGTAATATAACAGAACAAACCCATCCACAATCTGATGGTAGGATACCACTATCTCATGCTTAGTGGCAAGCATTACAAATATCATCAATTAATGTGACCTAACGAAAGGGTACCTGATCACATTTATTTTAACCCAATGAGAGGCTCCATCAAAATTGCAAAGGCGTCTCATGTTATAGCTAAACATATATTTTTATCAAAACAAATACTGGTTCTGGTAGATACCAAAACAGAACAAAACTAACAATCTTTAATAATTTCTAAACAATGCAGATCTTTGAACCAAAATAGAATACAATCATCTAACCCACCTAAGGACACAACTCTACAGATTGGCATAACACATATGTGGACATCGGGGCACATGCCCACCTTTGGCCACATGGTTCTCACGCATCCCCACCGTTGTGTAAGGGGACTTTTTGGGTGCGAAAATGGCTAACCCTCTGGTTAGGCTTTCTTGGGAGTTGCCACCAACTAAGTTTACCAATGGAGTTGGACATCGGTTCCCCTTCTTAGAAAAAATGGGAAGTCTAGATCCAGAGGTCTAGGGGTTTATTAACACCAAAATTTTGACTTAGGTCAGTTAATAGGATAAGAACAACAGGACAACATTTAGGCATCAAGACTCCAAGCACCTTTGGCTTAGTAAGAACAAACGTGGACTTTAAGAGGTTAGACATTCCCTGAGAAGTCTTTCCAGATATTTCAGTTGCAAATGAACCAGTCAAATCACCTTATAACAGTCCAAATACACCATTTTAGGTTAAACCCTAACTCTCATAAAAGCATCAACCGGAGTTTGAGGGTCCACATTTTAAGAACTCCATCCTTGCCATCTATAATTTTTCCTGACTCTATAAGTTTTCTCTCAGTGAAGCATCACAAGTGGAAAAATTACCATTTTGCCATTTTTTTCCTTTAAAAGCCTATAACTCACTATCTACCACTCAGATCATTGAATTTCTCTTGCCTATATAAGCCTTCCTGTCGTGAAGCATCACAGGCAAAGAATTATCATTTTTACATTTTTCACCCCATAGGCAAAAAATTACTATTTTACATTTTTTACTTCTAGAAATTAGGCTGTGGCCCCTGAGCAATGAAATGTGAGCCGCCACCCTTTAAGGAATTTAGGCCCTAGCCCCTCTGCAAAGAAATGTGGGTCGCTGCCTTTCAAGAATTTTGGGCCCTGGCACCTCAGCAATGAATTGGGCCTCGTCCGCTAAGCAATGACCCAGGCCTCGGCACCTCAACAATGAAATTGGGTAAAGGTCCCTTCAAAGTAATGTTAATCCCCAAAAGATCCTCGTAATTTGTAAGCAACCTTGTAAACCTCCCAATATGAACCGGCAAGTACTTGAAACCTGAAGTCCATTCCGTCGGCAGAGTAATTCAGTGATAAGTCATCACCCTCAGCAAAGTCCATCCTTATGTCAAGCACTTAAAACTTGAAGTCCGCTCTGTAGGCAAAACAACTGCAACAAACTCCATTCTTATGACAATGTTTTGATCGAAAATGATGCATTGATCATTTTCGACTTTAAGACCTGGCTGCGTAAAGGTTCAATGAGGAATCCCCCTCACAGAAAAGGCCAAATTTTGACATCACAGATCACCTATCGGGAATAGGCAAATGTCGATCATCATTCCATCACCTATGTAACATGACAAAACATGAATAGGTAGCCCTGATCCTTGTGATCTCCATAACTTTTGGAGTTAAGCCCAAAAACTTCTTGATATACTCTGCCCAGGCCTCTGCAGGTCGCTTCACTAGAAATGGATGAAACTATTAACATGACAGATTGCCTTTTTGGTACATGCAAATGTTGACATCATTCCATAGCCTATATATCAGGGCAATTGCCTTTAGAAATTGGTTAAAACAAGTATGTAGCATTGATCCCTTTGTGATCTCCATGGATTTCAGGACAATCCTAAAAAGTTCCTGATAGCCTTGATTAGGATGCTGTAGGTTTAGTGGGGGACTCTAGGTTGCCTCACCAGTAAATGGCCAAAACCGTTGACATAGTAGACTGTCTACCCAAGTATAGACAGATGTTGACATCGATCCATAGCCTATATACTATGACAATCATCTTTGAAAATTGATTGAAATAGATATATAGCACTGATTCCTCAGAATCTCCACGAGTTTTGGAATAAGCCTAAAAACTTCTTGACATACCCTACGCAAGCCATGTAGGTTCGCTAAATTGTGTCGGTCCCTGACTTTGTAGAAAGGCCTTTACAAATAAACCACTTATCTGGGGTGTAGGTTGGCATCATCACTTCATAGCCTACGTATTATGCTAGCCATGCTTTCAGATTGGATGGTTGAAATAGGTACATAACTTCGGTCTCTCGAGATCCCATGGCTATTGAAACAAGTCCAAAAAGTTTCCCATAAGCCTTGTCGGCAATCCTTGAACTATGAATAAATTGCCGCGTAGCATCCTGGTTATTCAGACATAACTGAATGCTACACTTCGATTCATAGTTTATGTATCATCTTAGCGCTAATACCATTAGGGAGTTATGCATGATACATAGCATTGGGTTCCTTATTATCACAACCCCCACAGCTTCTAGAGAGAGCGTAACAACATCTCCAATCCCGGTTGGTCCTCTACCTACCTTCTGTCGAAGTCGGGACAATTATAGGGTATGACCCACTTGTGATGTCTAATTATAGGATGTAAATACGCATCACAATTCAATCCATAAAATCTGTGATATTCCTAAGGCCATAGCTAGACTGTTATCATGCTTGAAGAATCTTTCTCGTAGTAAACGGGTTACTTGTGAGAAAAACCCACCATTGCTTCTTGGGAAAGAGCTCATAAAATTTCTTTGCACGTCCAACCAAGCCACCCTTTTAGTTCAAATTTTGGCACAACCTAGTCCATACTTTTGAATGTCTTACTTGCATCGACCACTCCAGTTAGTACTTTATCTGCTGCATGATTTACTAACGGCCACCCCGTGACATTTGCTCGACATTAAACAACGAGCAATGCCACACTTCGATCCATAAAGTCTGTGAAATGCTAACTTCTAGCCATAGTGTTTTGCTATTTATAGTCTAAGCACCTATTAAGCTTGAGTAGTAATTCATAGTGTGGGTTACTTGTGAGAAAAACCCTTCCATAGCTTCTCAGGAAAGAGCGTACCAACATTTCTCTATTAGTTCTAACGGTCACAGCTCAACAGACCGACCTGTTAGCACCGACCTTAGTGACACTTGCTTATTAGGACATAATAATTGTGTTGCATTCACCCTCAAATGTTGTGTGTTATAGCTATCATAGCAAAGACTGTGTTGCTATTACCCGGGCAAGGCACAACACTTGATCCTAACGGATTCCGCCTTGGCATTTGGAGAGAGTTATATAAATTCTCCCTTGCACGTCTCCCCGCCTTGGCAATGTTTAAGTGAGACGAAAGTATTGTCATGGATCAATCCATAGCCTATGTAGCCATCACTTTGTGGATGTGTAGCACTGACCCTCCAAGGTCCCATAACTTTTTTAGAGAGAGCTCCCAAAATCTCTTTGTGAGTCTCGTAAAATACAACGTTCACCGAAGCGGGACAAAGACAATGTTGTAAATCGATTCTGCCATATATCATAACCGATGTAAAGCCACACTTGTCTTTGAAAGTGATGTGTAGCACATATGTACCATGATTGATGTAAAACTGAGCAGTGTTCAATCATGGCCACATATATTTTTCATAGCTTTTCCAGGGAGAGCTTCA
>JAOXJP010297555.1:0-18426 GCA_025762735.1 Platanus orientalis | reverse complement strand
CGTTTGTTTTCTACTGTTGGGGCAACCTGGACAATAATGAAATGTTAGTAAAAAGTAATAATTTATGTGTCACGGAAAAGTTACCATAGAGAGAGTTCATCTATTCTTTTCTTACAATGGTAAGCCAGCAAAGCTGAATTTCTCAAATTCAGTGATAAGCCATCAGGTTCAGAGCCTTTATGAGATCCTTGCCAAATCAATGCTTGCTCAATGGTGAGAAAACTTGGTCTTGTGTTTGGAGTTCTGTTCTACCACATTTGCTAAATATTGGATGGGATAGGGAGGTGGCAAAAATCGAGGCTTTTTTGGAGGAAGCGGAATCCCAGCCTAAATTACTGCACACACATGAAGCTCCGATGTGTTTAGAAAATTGAATAATGGTGATTCATGGATATATTGTGGATGTGGTATCCAAACTCTAAACTCCAGCAGGAATTAATAACTGTGAAAGATGTACTTGCCGTCGGGTTAGTTGGACCTTCTCTTAACCTTTTACTTGAATTGATGCAATTCATCTAGGGTAGTCAACTATATGGTTATATATTTGTATACAGTCCGATTAAAGCGAATATAGATGCATCTATATCTGATTAGTTTATTTGATTAAAGATCTATATGTATGAATCTGTGTCTAATAAGGGTATTTCTTGAAATAAACAAGGTTAAAGCAGCTCAATGTCTAATAAGGATAGTCTATCCCAGTTGGCAATTGGGCTTAGTGCATTGTTTGTTTTCAGCCCGCTATAATTAATATTTATATTATAATATTGTAGGTCATGTTATGTAGAATACAACATATGAACATCTTAACCCTAACCCATTTCTCATCTCCCATTCCCATTTCATATGAAAGAAAGTTGAAACCTCCACAATAGCTAGTTCTCCTTCTCTTCTTAAACTCCACCAATCGTCTTCCATATCTATAGTTCTTAGGTCTTTATCGTTTTGTAAATATCCAAATTCAATCTGATATTCAATTAAAGAAAATGAATGTGAATACAGATATGCCTATATTTGTTTCTTATTCGATCTGTTTACAGCCTTAGATACAACATGTGCTAGACCTGCAGAAAGTTTTGAATCTTATGACCACGGAAGGCCAAAGAAGATGGGATACGTTAGAAACCAAGGAAGTCGGATGAAGGATAGATACCTAAAAGGATGGAGAGGCCCAATTGGTTGTCTAATGTTTAGGAGCCTTTTGTTTTGTTTTTTTAAAGAGTTTCCATGTTTGATAGATTTGTCTTTCTTAAAAAGATTTGAGAGTTATTAAGAGTGTTGACGTATGAGAGAAGAATCTCTTTAATTTTAGGATTTATTTAGTTTAAAGAATTTAGATGATTAGGATCAAAATATTATCTCTTTTCCTTGTTTTTTGGGATCATACCTATAAAAAACAAATGTAAGGCTTATATAAGTCAAAGCGTATGTGTTAGGAATGTACAACTAAAAATCAGGTTTTATTTTTATCTCATAATCCAAGGGATGTTGATTAGGTTATCTTAGGCAGTTTTAGATTAGATATCTATCCCATAATCAAGGGGATTTGATCTAAATTGGATTCATATCCCATAATCCATGGGATAATGATTCTATTTGTTATGTATATATACACCCGTAAGGGATTTCAGTCTCTATACATTATCTTCCATGGTATTAGAGTGTGTTTAATCATCACTTCCGCATTTCTCTAATCCAATCATATTGCAAGACTTCATTGGGTCATTCTGCCACAACTTTGATTACATTGTTAGTGTTTGTTTTGCTGGTCTGTTTGTTTTTATAATGTTTCATGCATGTCATTTTTTATTTTATTTTTTGTTATGACTGATTCGCAAACCAACAATGAATCAAAATGTGTTGAGACTCAGCCTTCCATGGATCCTTCACATCCTTTATATCTTCACCATTCAAATCAACCAAATGTTATGTTGGTTTCTCAACCACTTATAGGTGAGAACTATGTTACATGGAACTGTCCTATGATCGTGGTTCTTAGTGCAAAAAAATAAGCTATGTTTCATAGACAGTTCATACTCTACATCGTCAAATGATTCCTCAAACTTTTTCTTGTGGGCTCGATGCAACCATATGATACTTTCATGGATCCTAAATGCCCTTACAAAAGAGCTTTCAAACAGTATTATTTACACCGACACTACTTGGATGTTTGAAATGATATGCGTTATCGTTTTCCACAAAGTAATGCCCCTTGCATATTTCAACTTCAATGGGCTATTTGCTCTCACAAGCAAGGCCAATCTACCATCACTGTGTACTTCTCCCAACTCAAGACTTATTGGTATGAATTATCATTTAATTCTTCTATACCTATTTGCACTTGTAAGGCTGCCGATGAATTTTCTTCTTATCAAAAACAAGAAAAGCTCATGCAATTTCTCATAAGGCTTAATGAGAGTTATTTTGTCATTTGTGGTCAATTATTTCTAATGAATCATCCCCCCACCATCAACAAGGCATAATCCTTAATTATCCAAGAAGAGAAACAACGAGAGGTGTCCATCACACATCCACCTACACCTGATGCACTTGATCCTTCAAATTCTTGCATGTCGTTTAAAGATAATCGTAATCAACGTCATACTCGACCCACATGTGATTATTGTGGTTGGGTTGGTCACACCAAAAACAAGTATTATGTACTCCACGGCTATCCACCTAGTCATCACTTACACAATTCAAGACAAATCCTGGCCACTCATTGCAAGCTACCCACTAGCACTAATCCAAATATTGAACATGTATCATCTAATGCTCCCAATTTTACACCAAACCAATACTATCAAATATTGTCATTGCTTAATAAAGGTACTTCGCAACCTAAAGCATATCTTGCAGGTAACCATTTTGTTTTTCTACTTGTGCCACCTCTACGTCATGGATAATTGGTGCCACAAATCATATGGCACATTCTACATCTTCCATTCAATCCTTAGTTCCATCTGCAAATCCATCCATTGTCAAACTACCTAATGGAAGTTTTGCTAATGTCACTCATATTGGTTCTACTACCATTAATCCCAACATTCATCTCACTAATATTTTATGTGTGTCTTCTTTTTGTTTTAACTTTCTTTCCGTTAGTCAACTCACTCTTTCTTTAAATTATTTTGTTACATTTTACCCAGAATTTTGTATTTTTCAAGACCTGGCTTCGAAGACAATGATTGGACTAGGTAAGAAGCATGACGGGCTTTATCATCTTCATCCTCAAGTACCACCTCTTACACTCTCTTCTACAAACTCCATCTTGCATGCTTTTTGGCATAAACAGTTGGGACATCTCTCTCATGCTCGCTTCCAAGAAGTTGCTAAACACGTTCCTTCATTCACTTTTTCAAATGAATTTTATTGTGATGTTTGTCCTTTAGCCAAACAAACTCGGCTACATTTTCATTCTAATTCTATTACTATTATTAAATCATTTTTTTTTATACATTGTGATGTTTGGGTTTCTTATTCAACGGCCTCTCATTCAAGAGCTCATTAGATTTTAACAACAATTAATGATTTTCACAAGCTACATAGACATTTCTCATGCAATTTTAAATCTAAAACCAAAATTTTTTTACAATCATTCATAACCAGGGTCAAAACTCAATTTGGCAAGGATATCAAGCAAATACAAACCAACAATGTCATGAATTTTTTTCCTAGTATTGTACAAGCTTACTTTTAAGGTCTCAATATTATTCATCAACACACTTGTGTTGCCATTCCACAACAAAATGGTGTTGTTGAGAGAAAACGCCAACACCTTCTTGAAGTTGCTAAAGCACTTCGATTCCATGCCCATCTTCCTCTTGCTTTTTGAGGCGAATGCATTTTAACAACTACTTACCTTATTAATCACATGCCCACTTCACCATTTTCTAGGAAATCTCCATATCATGTTTTTTTATAATAAACCACCTAATTACCAACACCTTCGAGTTTTTGGTTGCTTGTGTTATGTTTCCACTCTAGCTGACAATTGTGATAAGTTTGCGTTTCATACACAAAAATGTATCTTTATCGATTATCCTTATGTCCAAAAAGGATATCAAGTTTTCAATCTTGACACATTGCATTTTTTACAACCTGTGATATTGTCTTTTATGAGCATATTTCTCCTTTTGAGTAATCGTTTTCATTACCTTCTCAAGTCTTACCCAACCCATCCAAAGGCATTGAACTTTCTATTCCACCAACCTCTAAACCAATCATAACTAACATTATTTTTGACTTTATCTCACATGCATCCTTTGAACTTCATCCATCACCTACTTCATCTCATTCTCAACATTTAGCTTCAACTAACTCTCTTCCTCATCATTCTCAATGTTCACACCACCCACCTGCATGGTCCGTGACTTTTACCGTCCTTTTGTCATTGCACATCATCTCATTCAACGTCTTCTTCCAAGCCGATCCAACAAAAAGGTACAAGGTATCCCTTATCCAAAATTTTATCTTATGATAAATTTTTTCCCTCATATAAACATTTTGTTGCTACTATTTCTTCTCTTATCAAACCTACTAGCTTTGTCCAGGTTGTGAAGGACCCTAATTGGTGTGACGCCTTGGTAGTTGAGACAGCATCTTTACAACAGAACAACACTTAGAATCTCACATCTTTACCTCCTAAAAAATGGTCCATCGGATGTAAATGGGTTTACAAACTTAAATACCGTTCTAATGTCACTCGTGAGCATTACAAAATCTGTCTCATTGATAAAGGGTACACTCAAAAAGGACTTGACTACCATAAAATATTTATGTCGGTGGATAAGTTAGTCATTGTGCGGTGCCTCAATGTTGTCATTGCAGTTCACCAATGGCTCCTTTATCAATTGGGCATGCACAATGCATTTTTATATAGAGATTTGAATGAAGAAGTATATATGTATCTTCCTCTTGGTTTCTCATGACAAGGGGAGTCTTGAGTATGTCAACTCAACAAATATTTATATGGTCTCAAGCAAGCAACTCGTTAGTGATTTGCCGTATTTTCTCATACTTTACAAAATGCTAGTTATGTCCAATCCAAGGCTAATTATTCGTTGTTCACCCATCGCCATGATATAGTGTTTACTGTCAGTCTAGTTCATCACTAGCAATGATGATAAGACTATTGTTGCCCTGAAGTCCTTCTTACATCAGCATTTCCATATTAAGGATCTTGGCCCACTCAAATATTTCTTGGGTATCGAGGTAGTTTGCTCACGACAGGGTATTTGTCTTAACCAACAAAAATATCTCTTAACATTCTTAATCATTTTAGTTTATTGGTGTTCGTCTAAAGGTAATTCCGATGGAACAAAATATCAAGTTGAACAATACTGATGGTGAACCACTCCACAATCATACCATGTATCGGCGGCTTATAGGTCTTCTCATATATCTCACTATAACCCGACTGAACATTGTTTATTTTGTTCATATTCTTAGTCAATTTATGAATCACCCATGTACACCACACATGGATGCTGCTCTCCGTGTTCTTCATTATCTCAAGTTTTTTGACACTTAAAGGCTATTGTGATTCTGATTGGGCAACCTACCACATGACACGTCATTCTCTTACAGAATATTGCACCATGTTAAGCAACTCTCCACTCTCATGGAAAGCAAAGAAGCAAACAATTGTTTCTCATTCATCAACTAAAGCCGAATATTGGTCTATGGTTACAACTAGTTGTGAACTCACATGGCTCCTCTACCTTCTTCATGATCTTCATATTCTCCATTTACAACCGGCTCTACTTTTCTGCGATAACCAAGCAGCCCTACATATTGTTGTTAATCTTGTCTTTCATGAACGCATTAAACACATCAAAATAAACTGACATCTCATTTGTAAAAAGATCCAAGCTGGCCTCTTATGTACCTCTTATGTTCCAATAACTTCACAACTTACTGACATATTCACTAAACCATTGGGTAAAGAGCAATTTCACAAGCTTAGCTACAAGATGGGTGCTTGGGATCCTCACACTCTACTTGAGGGAGTATTAGGAATGTATAGCTACCAGTTGTAATGATTTGTAAAGCTTAGATTTTATATTAGGTTATCTTAGGCATTTTTAGATTAAATTAGATTCTTATCCCATAATCAAGGGGATTTGACCTAAATTATATTCTTATCCCATAATCCATGAGATATTGATTCTATTTGTTATGTATATATACACTCATACGTAGAGAGGAATGATATATGAATTTCAGTCTATCCATTATTTTTCAGATGCATTCATATCTAGTTTCTTTAAATTTAAATAAAGAAAGAAAGTAAAAGAGGAATTACTCTAACGTGTTTAGCTCTTTTATATTGGCTTTCCCCATAAATCTCTTGGCACATTCTTTTTTTGAGAACATAATGACAAAGACTAGGAAGGTTGCATAAGTTTTATGGTCGGATTCATTGATTCCTCAACAACTTATCTCTTATATTCCAATTCCAATAGGTGTTTTGCATTAGTTGGTATCAGATCGTGCTTTGTGTTTCGACATCATAACGCTAAGAATATGTGGTGGTGGTGGTGGAGGTGTTCATGAAATCCTTATGTAGGAAGTGATTAAGCGAGATAGCAAGACTTGCACGACAAATTGAAGTAATAAGTCAACAAATGGTGACTTCAACAACCTTGGTTCAAAACAAAAACCAAACCCTAAATCCACATTGTTGGCACAGATTTAATTCCCTATGAGTAAGATACCCCATTATGCACCAAATCACTACCTCAATGAAACAATGATTCAATGTGCATGCGAACAGATCATGATGAAGCTGATGTCAACAACGACAAGTGGCAAAATTACTTGCACGAGTAGGAAAACCATTCCTTCGAGTAGGACTACTCCAAAGGCGACATATGGAACAAAGTTCATCCCTACGAGTATAGCCCCAAAATGTGACATGTGGCATGCTACTTGCATGAGTAAGATTTAATAAAGTCTTCATAACATCATCCAACAATCGACAAATGGCAAAAGGACAAAGCTACTCGTGCAAATAGAAATTAAACACTACACACAAAATTGATCCGTGCAATTAAAGATCCATGTAAAATGGTAGGTGCAGTGACATATGTCATATTGCACCCTATGAGTAAATGACATGTGTCAAATACTCAAAGGATATTCTAAGAGAAGTAGAGTCCAACTTAAACACTTTAGCTTTTCAAATACCAAAAATTGTTAAGAAAGATAAGGATTAAGAGTGTAGAATAGAATCCATTACTTGAAACGTATTCAAATCAAGAAACAACAACAATCAAGACTCTTAAAATTCTACTCGCATGAACTAAAATAGAGAGTCCTATACATAACAAAGCTACTTGTGGGAGCTAATCCAAGGTTATAGATATACCATAAGTAGTTGCAAATAAAGGTCAATCCCAAAAAACCAAAAAAGAAGGTGATCACATGAAGAATCCAAGAGGGATTCACACTTTTCCTATAAATAGAAAACTTCTAACACAATGGGGTGAATCTTCTCTAACCTCTTAACTCCTTAAATCTCTTGCAATCTCAAAGCTCCAAATCCCACACAGCACAATTGTTCGCAATCAAAAAGATATAATCAAGCAAAATCAAGGAAGAAAGTATGTCTTCGATAAGTTGATATAGAAATGATTATCATTTTGTGTATGTGATTACTCTCTACACGAGTAAATCATTTCAAATGTATCTTTTTTCTTTATTTCATATCCATAAAATCACACAATTGATTAATGGAAATACATATTTATACACTATGTTTGAATTGCAATATTTTGTCCATAGTAGCCTCAATCGAAGGTTATCTCCTTCCTCATATGAAAAGAGCTGTAATTAACAGATTCAAGTGGAAAAGTAAGTCCCAACAAAAAATAATAAGCATTCAACATTTGAATGGATAATTTGGCTTGCATAAAATTTCAATGCAATGAAATTTGATGTGTACCCATGCCCTGTGGAGGATATTGATATAAAAAAAAAATGGATAACTCCTTTATTGATTTTATATCTAGAATGATGAGACATCCATTATCAATCTTGAAGAAATATAGGTTCTAGATGATAAGAATATGTATCAATGGAAAAGCATGATGAAGATGATGTGGCATCCCTAATAATGTGATTGGATTAATTGAAGACCAAGATGTGTTCCCCAGTGAGTTATACATTAGATTACCATTGTTGTTAAGGAATATATGACATCAAGTAGAAGAAGCATAAGCCACAAGAAGCATGAAGAACTTAAACGTCAAGTAGAAAAACTGTTGTCCAAGGGATACATATTTGAACTTTGAAGTTTTTAACATCAAATATATTATTCCATATCATAGTAATCATTCTGATGATGATGTCCGATTTGGAGAACGAATTCTTTTTGGCATGGAGAGAATAATGTAATGCAACATGTAGTCAGACGCCTTGGAAACCAATGAAATTGGATGGGACGTGGACACATAGGAGGATGGAGAAGGTCTTCTAATTGTCTACATGGGTAGGAGTCTATTTAGCAAGAGGAATCCGTAAGATGATGCCTCTAAATTTAGCCTTATTGGCTAAACTGGAATGGTGCATGCTATGGGAACCAAAGCTCCAAGGGTGGTACTTCTTCCTTGTAAATACCTAAGGGATCTAGTATCCGTACATCTGACAAAAAAAGCTAGTACTGTTCCAAGTTTAAAAAGAGTGATCTACTACGATATAGTCTCGAGTGCCGAGCTTACAGTGGGACTTGGCTAAATGTTTGGACTGACTGTTGGGCTAGCTCTCCTATTTGTTATTTTTATATACCATGATATGTGCATGATTCTGTAAATAACAAATGTTTATTTCATACAAGTAAAGAACTTGAAATTAAAATAAATACAATGACTTACATGATTTGGGTGAATTGAAAAAAACCAAACAGAATATGATTAAGGTTAGTGTTTGACATTATGTCCTTAACAGCTTACGAACTTTTTGTGCGTTTGCCTCCCGGGATACAATGATCTACTACATACAAAAGAATCACTGTAATTTGTGTGACTAACGAACCAAATTGTATTTGTATCTCTCTCTTATATTAACGCTATAACACTAATACACTATAATATCTATGTTTTATTTGAATTTAGAATGTTTGATGGGATGAGAGAGAATTTATTTATAGACTTGTTCATGAATAGGCATAGGGCCACAACTTATGATGATCGAATAGACATGAAAGCAAAATGATGCAATTCAGTGCGCTTTAATAATCACATATATGACTTTTCGGTTTGGAACAATCACTAGGGTAAAAGCATAAAGTGCACACAAATAAACACACCCCCACGAGTACTATTATTTTTTCTTATTGACCAAACCTGGCTCAGTTTGGTTCAGCTCACGCATATGTGTTGGTTTGGGCTTGGCCCATGTTGGCTAGGTCTTCCCCTTCCACAAAACTGCACCCCTTGGGGCCCAAGTTTATGTCTAAAGTTATTCTATATAAATGTACAAACTTTTCTGGGCTAACCAATGTGAGACTATTCAAGTTTCACCCTTTAACCAGTGTTCAACTGGACACTTTTGGAGATAATTTTTCTTTCACTCATTAACGGTTTTGAGCATTCAACGATATGGTGTTGTTCTCCTCATTGAAGTGAATATAAACCCATGTGGACTCACCTCAAACGATTTGTAGGTCCCACTTGTATTTTGGTTCAAAGATATCCAAACTGTCAGATTTTAAATCTGGGCAGAGTCAAAATTCTAGGTTACTCGAGAGTTTCCTACACTATTACTTTCTCAAGCCTTCTTGTCTGTTCCATATGGATAGAAGAGCTGGTTTTCTCATGATTCTTGGAAAAATTATCTTGAGAAAATCATTTTCAAGTTGTCTGGTTGTCAAGAATTTTCAAAATTTCTCATGTACCTAATTATTTTCTTGTCTGCTACCATATTATTTTCACACAACTCTTGCCTGAAAATCCTCCATTTCTCATGAAATTTGTAACACTAAAGGTTTTTTTATTTTTTTTCCTTTTTCTTTTCCTTAGCAACCAAATAACCATAGGAAAGGATTGAAAATTACAGATTTTTTCTTATTCTTGTGTAATTTTCTTTTCTATCTTTTTCTATTCAATTCAACGCAACTAGACAAGGCCTAAAGATAAAAGGGAACTCTTGTGCATATAAACTTGACTTGACAGGGACTTTCCACTTCCATGAACAATTGCTCCTAGAAGATCCTCCAGAGGTCATTTACCAAAAAGAGACGTAGCTGGCACATGTACCGAACGATTAGTTGCTGATCTTTAGAACACGGGAAGAAAAGAATAAAATAAATAAACAATTTGAGCGGCAACCGGGGTTGTATCATCCAGTGAAAATCAAGGAGGAGCTCCTTCCCCTGTATATTCCAGAGGCAGGATCCTGGACGTACAAGGGAGAAACTTCCCCTATTTCAAATCACTCCGCTTTTTACCTGATATTCCTTCGTCTACTAACGAGCTAATGGAAGAGAACATAGAAATACAACACGCCAGCCGTAAATGATCCCCACCAATCATCCTCCTCGATTTATGTCCTCAAAAAGAGAATTCTCAAAAGACACAATATAATAAGATGAAGGGATTTTAGGTGGAGCGAAATCCACATGGTTTGGTTATAGCCCCAACTGTAAAATGCATTTCCAAAATCTTCACCCCCACAAATGTTCCTCGTAACAATTTCTTGGCCACATTACTAGCTGGTAGCTTTCACCACTTATGCTTGACATGAGTTCACTGATCCTGAGACAATGAAAATGTCTACCAGAGCAATGCTGCCACGTCAAATAACTTCATTGCTCATTGACTAGCCCAGAATTGTGCGAAGAGCATGACTAATATAGAATTAGCATCCTGAATGCAATACAATATTTGAGGAAAGGAAGTTCCTAAGACCTGACATAACCATAAGTACTTAAAAGGACAAACATCTTTTGATGGCATTAAAAACAACATGACAGAACGATAAACCTTGGCTTATGGGAGTTTATAGGCAGACATAGAATTTAATCTACACTGCCATAGATGAATTAGTAATGGGGTTGGCTAGAACTAAACTTGATTTATGGATGTGAAGGGATTATAATTGGGCCTCTTACCGGTGAGTCACAATTTACAAGCAAAAAGAAAAGTATCTGGCAATGGATCTTAAGGTGCTACCAGAGTGTTGACATGGCTCCGTCACAAACTGTCATTCTTCCAGGGAAGCTCTAAACCACAGCTTTTATCGTACAGTCCTGATATCCATTCAACTCAGCTGCATTAATCTTCCTCCTTACCATGTCCATGTCAATCACCTAGAAAGGAACATAACAGAATATTGTCATCGTGAATCCTTGAGGATCTTGAATCCAAAAACCCTAGGTATGTAACTTTGAACGAGCTTTGCAGGCTTTCACAGAAGGATTGGTCATCAGGTATAAGTGCGGGAATGTTGTGCCAATGTATGCACCGTCCATATCTGAGAAATGTAAAGAAAGAACAGCAGAATGGGAGAAAAGCAATCCTGTGTATTATACTTAATAGATTCCCTACTAGAAAAAACACATTTGGATATGGGAAGGCAAAATAGCCAATAACTAGCATACCCCTAACAATCAAATTCATTTCCTTAATTTTCCCAATGCAAGGAAAATTTGGAACAGTTAAAACACTCTTTCTATTTTCTATTTTTCTTTTTTCAGGGGTAGTTAAAGTAGAATAAGAAATACCGGAACCAGTTTACAGGAATCAATTCTAATGTCTTTCCATAGTGGAGGTATTCTTACTGAGACAGAACCAAGGCTCTGGTAGCAAATTAATGCAAGACCAAAAGGGAATGATCTAGTGCTCTGATACCCAATTGATGTAGAATGAAGGGTTTATGAGAAGGTTTAGGGATTAAAAAAAAGTTCTATAAGAATTTTCACAGCAATGGTTTATGATATTGTGCTATAGCTGAAAGGTTTAAAATATATATATAACAAAGGATTTTGAAGTGAAATACAACCACAACAGCTTTACCCCAAATACAAAAGGATTTTGCAGTAAAAAGATTGATAGAATAAAAAGATACAAACACAAACTTCACACTAGTTGCTGCCTAGACAATCACACTGTGAGTTGGAGGCAATCACACTTCAAAGGGCTGTCTTCGAGATTTAACATTATCAATCATTCAATCAGATACAAAAACTTCACCCTAGACATCCAAATCCCACTATAATTAGATTTTCTAATAAAAGCAAAACTCTATTGTTGTTCGAAAAATAGTAAAATTCTAAAATCATCAATTTTCATCATAAAGTGATACCCCACCAGTAGCCTGGCCAAAACTTCTCCAAATTACATCAGAATTGCAAGATGTTGGACTCATTAGAAAGTTAACTGTACCACCTTTCAAATGACACCAAAATCAAGCTAAATGGTAAGTTTTGACCGATCAAACTCCTTATAATTTATCTAATGTATTGAGATCTCATGGCAGGATACTGGAGGAGATCAGACGCAGTCATCACCATGAAATCTATGAGGCTTCTTTTTTTGTTCGTTAGCACTTCAACTCTGTTAATATGACTCTTTTGGAAGGCAGCTGGCTGAAGGTTACTGTTGATGCAGTTAGCTTGAAGATCTCTAGGAAAGCAGCTATTGGAGCTGTAGCTACTAATAACAGAGTGTTTGTGTAACTTATTGGACTTGAGAAATCTCCTTTGTTGATCCCTTGAAAGCTGAACTTCATGCAATCTGGTTGGGTTTAAAACTTGCTCTTGGACTCAAGAATGACGTGGAACAATAAACTAGATGGTTGACCTTAGTAGAAACTAAATTCAGAATACAAAATAATTAATTTCCAGACCAGGGTCAAATCTGTAATTTTGATAGATTTGGGCAAAATACCTGCCATGCATCAGAAAATTTTGAAACTTTCCAGATAAATTCTGAATTATTCAAGGGTACTAGGGGTTAAAATTTCATAGAATTCGGCCAAGAATTGATGGGTCAAATATGCAAATTTTAGAAAACTTAAGGTTCTTTAATAGAGGTTTCTAAAACAACGTGGGGTTTTTAGGCTCAATACAATGGTAAATACTAAAGGGATTGAGATGGATTTTAGGGATTTTGTAGGAGACCCAAAGGGGATCAAAACCCCTAAAAGAAATCACAAGAAAGAGGTCAAGTATGTGGGGCAATTTAGTTGGAACTTGTATTGTAGATCTAAGATGCAAAGAAGGAGAGAGAGAGAGAGAGAGAGAAAGATTTTGGGAGAATCGTATGTGTGTTAGGGTATTCTACACACCATACATAATATATATTTATAAATGATTATGTACATCTCATATGTGGGGCAGCATACACCCAAATAGAAAAAGTACACAAATACTCCCCAAGTACACAATCGTATATTTCTACACTCCTCCAGGTATGTAAATAGAGCACATACCAAGCTTGAATAATAAGAACTGAAAAGTAGTATGATGCAACCTTTTTGTAAACGCATCTACTAATTGTTCACTGGTTTTGACAAAAAGAAAACAAGTTTGGCTTGACACCAGCTTTTCTTTGATGAAATGGCGATCAACTTCAATGTGTTTGGTCCAAACATGCTGCACTGGATTATGAGCAATGCTAATAACTTCTTTGTTATCACAGTATAAGTTCATAACACCCTTTACTGGAAAGCCCAACTCAGAAAGTAATAACTTTAGCCAAAGTATTTCACAGACTCCATGAGCCATGGATCTATATTCAGCTCTGCAGCTGAATGAGCAATAACCTTTTGTTTCTTAATTCTCCAAGTGACCAAATTTCCTTCCACAAAGATACAATAGCCAGAAGTGGATCTTCAAGCAACCCAATCTGCATCTGTATAAGCTTCCACACGAAGACTATCTCTTTTTGCAAACACTAGACCTTTTCCTAGATCACCTTTCAAATATTTAAATATCTTGTATACAGCTTCCATATAGACCAGTATAGGAGCATGCATAAACTTACTCACTATGCTCACAATAAAGACAATGTTGGGATGTGGCAATGAGAGATAAATCAAAAGTCCTACCAATCTTTTGTATTTATTGGCATCAATAAGTCTTACACCATCAAAATCAAGCAGATTTTGATTAGGGTCCAGAGGAGTAGTAACAGGCAAGGTAAATCTCATTATCACATCCCGTATCGTGGCTTGGGGAAACAAAGATGTCTCACTTCTCGCAGTTTATCACAAGGAGATGGCATAAGAAATCAAGAGACGGTGAGAAACGGGGGAAAATCTAATCAAATGAATGAATTTTGATATAAAACTTCAAGATTTGATAGAATAAACACTATTACACACTTAGGAATCATTAAATATAGAAAACAACCATCTATGATGGTTGGGAGAACCGTCACCCTCATGACATGCGTTATCGCCTATGGAATCTATGAAAACAGTATGTAAGCCTTGGAATTTTTAATAAAACTTTAACAAATGTTATACTAAACATCATTAAACACTTATAAACTAGTATACTTCATTACACACTTTGGTATCAATAGTTGGAAATCGGTACCCTCATAACACACGTCGTGCATGTCTAGAATTTAAGTGTTAGAGGTTGATAAATAATAGTACACATTGCACAATAAAGTTATAAATCCATAGACAAAATATAATCAATGATATAAATGTATAACTCAAACAATAATGCCATTTTCATTCATTGGTAATGCAAAGTATTACAAAAGTACAACTACAAATCTACAACAGTAAAATTATAAAACTAGAGAAATATAATATAATGAGATAGAGAATAGTATAAGAGTCTATCAGTGTCTAGACTGTTGCCAAGTGCCAACCAGCTCAACCCTCCTCAATATACTTCTTCATGACATAGAGTTCAAAATGTTCTACACTTTAACATGACTACATGTTTGACGTAATTTTTTGCTTTTTTGAAATTTTGAAATTTTTTTATTATTTTTTTATTAAAAAAATATTTAAAAAATATAAAAATACATAGTAGAATTAAGAGAAACATACAAAACATATGTTCAAATATGCTTTCTAAAATTTTTCTTATTTTTTGGATTTTTTTATTTTTTAATTATTAAATAAATCCAGAAAAATATTTTACAATGCGGCCGATTGGCCTTTATTAAACCCTACTAATCCTCATAGAATTAACGTTACATAAATAACCCCCTTTCTGTGTTCTAAGATCAGCCCATAACATACCTTAAAATTAAAAAATAAATAAAACACCATTAACTCCAAATAATTGCATCTAACCCCTTCTCAGGGCATTAAAGTCTTATTACATTGATTTTCCCCACTAAAACCCAAGAAAACAACTAATAAACACTACTATTTTGCATGAACATTTTGACTGGACTGCAATCTTTCTTCATGGCCTAGCCTTAATCTTGATTTGAGGCTTCCAAAGTGGGTAATTAAGCTCCATCCAATGAAGTGCGGCTGCATTAACTTCGTAACTTATAATTCCAAACTAGTGTCAATATAGCAAATAAAAGAGTTAGTGTTATGGACTTGAGACAACCAGTTATTTTGGGCCCAACTTAAGCTTTTTCATTCTCAACAGGATCCTAAAAGAATATTAGATTGAAAGTAACCTAAAAACCACAAACACTTTATCCTTGTTTGAGCCCATAGTACATGCATGTTTTCAAGAATAAATAATAAATAATAATGAAGGTAAATGCCAATTGATGATTGATTCTGACAGCATATTATGTGCAATAATGATCTGTGGTGGCTGGTCTTCTTTTACCCATTAGTCTTTTTAGAATCTAATTAAACAATGTGGTAGAAGTTCTTCATTTGAGGCATCAACGTACAAGCACAATACATGAAACATTAAATATAGGATACTATTCTGATACTTGCACCTCGGAAAGTACAGATCTTCACATTTGGGGCAGTAGATCTTCACAGAACCATTACGAGGGATGTCTGATGTGCCCACAGGTAAGCATGGTTGCCCTCCACAAAAGACTTGAGGACATCTTCCAAAATCCACGCTCTTGTATTTCTCATGCTGTGGTATTTGTTGATAACCAGTGAATAGTCTGCCATGTGGACTCAACAATCTCTAAACAAAGTAATCATAAGAGAATAGACCTTACCATAGCATTTAAACCTTTACCCATTAAAATATAGCGTGCATGTATAAGACCATATAATAACTCTGCTGCAGATTCAATTTCACTCTGTTCCTCATCATCAATCTCACCTGCAAAAGGTTTACACGAAGATATGAAATATTCTCCATTCAAGAAAATTATGATGTTTACAAATCACAAAAGACGTGATCAGAGGTACTGATGAAAGTGACCAAAAGAAAATTTGAAGGTGTCAGGAAGAAAGTAAGCAAAGCCAACCTCAGAATGATTGAGAAAATGTTCACAAGTATAAGATATTCCCAAAAGACCACAATGTTCCTTAATTATTTTTATAAAATGAACAGTACGTTAACTTGTGGATGCATCATTACTTAAAAAAGAACAAATGAACATATCAATTCTAATTAAATATAGAACCATCGGAGTGTATACTTTATGATGGAAGGAAGGTCTTTACCTTTTTTCCCAAATCTGCAAACTGAAAAGATCAAGGGAAAATCAAAGGAAAAGCAGAATAGCCGAATAGGTTGATATAGAAAGAGCATACCACTCAATGAGTCGTTATCCAACATCATATCCAGGGCATAATCATAATATGGAACCTGCTCCTGAAGTCCACACAGATTGAAATCATCCTGTATGTAGTCCTCATCAACTTCACAAAGGAGCTTGTTTCCTCTCAACCCACAAAACACAGAGATCCATGATGAATCATCCACCTCAGAACTGCTTATATCCGTCTCTTCACTTCCTGAATCTAAGAGCTCTTAAAACGGGCAGAGAGATGGATCAAAGTAAGATCAGAAAGCAGGACACCTAGATGTATAATAAACACAATATATTCAATAACAGGCCGAAAATTAACAATTCTTGGATGACCGTCGTTCAAGTGGAAATCCAGGATCACATATACTTTAATTTTTTTTAATAGAAGAAATTTTATAAAATGACCATAAGAGATGTGAAAAGGAAGGTGTTCTATCCCATCCGAAATCATCCATAAATATCGACAGAATGATAATGTTCAGGAATAAATATGCAGAAATCTTAGCCCAATTTCACAAGCAAGAAAAAAAAATGAAGTTAAAAAACCAGAACAAACCAATAATAAAAAGAAACCGTATTTGTTTAGACAACTGAAAAAAGATGGACATATGCACATCAGGCAAACCTTTATTAAAACCAATCCTTCTTTAGATTCACACTTTTACTATCATCATGATGAAAGGAGATGTAAGATACAAAAACAATGGTTCCTATGCATCTCAAAAGGATAATATCCATAACCTGCCTGCATCTAATAAAGAGCAATGTACACAATCCGCCTGGGGAATGACCTTTAACATCATAACTGGACACATTGAACAGGAGTACAATACCCAGACCTGAGTCTCTAGGCAACAACATGGTATACGTCGAGGGATAAACCGGCTCAATACAACTGTATCAAGTTAGAAAACTATTCCCCCATGATCATGCCATCATACATATACCAACTTTCAAAGCCTCAAGAACAGAGCTTCATAATATGAAGTGACGAAATGATATGTGCAGATAGAAGTAGATCATTTATAAAGAAATAAAAGCACAACATCACGTCTGAAAATAGTATATAGTATAACCACATGTTTATTGCACATTATTAATTAAAAAGAAAAGGCGCGCCCAAGAGGACAGTCCTACTACGTCAAGTTTCTTCTTCTGGTCTGGGTGTAGCGGAAATGGATATGGATGAGCAGAAATGATTCAGAAAAAACCATGTTCCAAATATAGTTTGGAGAAAGCAGTATGTAGAGATAGAATGAACTTTTAAAACCCATTTGGCTCCATTGTTAAAGTTGAAGTTAGATAACTTTCTATAATTATAATTATCCCCAAAGAATGTCATCCTTTCCTTGCTCGTTACCTTCAACGGATTATATAACTTTTTTTGTCGTTAATCTTATTGGTAAAAGAAATCGAATAAAATTAAGTGGGGGCAAATAAAAATGAAGAAATGGATAGATTGGGTAGTTGATAGGGATGGACAATACCTTGGGGAGATTGGGTATGGAGCTTCCTCTCCTTGCTCCTAGGGACCGAGGTAGAAGCGCTTTCAGACCGCTCCTTCGAGGCAACGCTGGAGCGACCACCCACAACACTACCGGAAGATACTTTCAAAGGTTTAGGGTTGCCGGCAGTGGTGATTGTATTTGTAGGATTAGGTTTAGATCTGATGATAACGCCTCCAGAAGAGGCTCCACTTTTCAACATCTTTTATATATATATATATATATATATATATATATTATTACTACGACTATTTTTTTTT